>BQNB010001914.1:0-131607 GCA_026074375.1 Tanacetum coccineum | reverse complement strand
TTCTTCTTATTTTTATTTTTCCTTTTCTTTTATAAATATTAAAAATACCAAAAATATTTTTTATTTTTATTATCATTATAAAAAAAATCAAAAAAAAATATTCTTCTTTATCCTCTTATTACATTTAATTCCTATCTTCTTTATCCTCTTATCCGTTTAATTCTTCGACATGTCTTCGTATAACCATTTTGGTTGCTCGTGGTGTGGAGGTTCGTTTAATGGTGGAAACTGTCCGGGTTGTAGCAGTGTAGGATCCGAAAATGAGTTTGTCTATGACCCAAATCCTTATTCTTATAATGAAACATCGAACTTCTTCAACCAACCTCCACAGCCCCAATATGAGACATACTCATGTGAGTTATGTGGGAACGATTCTCACTATGGTTTTGATTGTCCGCTACGGTTACCGCTTGTCTATGAGCAGGAACCGTGCTACAATCAAAACTTTAGTGATAATTATTATCCATACAATTCATCGAGTTTTCCACAGCAATATCTTTGCTGTGAAAACTGTGGGGGTCCTCATGAAAGTTTTTAATGTCAACCGATGAATCAAAACCACTTTGAGCATAATTCTAACTATTCTGGTTTTGACCAACCCCTGCAGTATTCCATAAATCATCAAGAAGATCTTAATCAGCAAAGGATAAGTGATGTGCACGATGGATGGGATAAACTAGAGGAGTCATATAATGAAATTTTCAACATGGTGCGATCATTTTATGAAATGGTAATTCAACGAAAGCAGGCGGCTAATATTAGTACTCATACTCCTAAGCCTTCGAAACATTTCAATTTTACTTGCGATGATGACGAGGAGTATTCTATTCTTTTAAAAGATATGCCTCAAATTTCTCCGTCTATTGCTCTCGTACCCGTCTCTTCTATTATGGAGCCTAAAGATTCTCTCATAATGGGGAATGAGGAACTTAGCACTATTCCTGAAAAGGAATCGGACGAATTCATAAAGTCCAATGTTAAGGATCTTATTCCAATCCCAAGAGAGTCCGAGGATATATCCGGTAGTGATAGTGAGAACGTTTTGCCTTTGAGTGATGATTTCTCTCCTATTTTTGAGGAAAAATCCGTGACTTTCTCTAACCCTCTTTTCGATTCAACTGATTTTACCTCTAGTGATAACGAGTCACTATCCGATGAGGATGTTTCGAAAGATGTTAAAATTTACTTGAACCCACTTTTCGAATTTAACGACGAATATATCTCTAGTGACGTAAATCCTCTTTTTGATGAGGTGTTAGAGGACATCGAGTGCAAGGTTTCTTATGATTCCAACCTTGATGAGTCGACTTTCCTAGTCACACCTCTTTCCGATTCTAATGAGGATGAGTTTTTCACTCCTAGAGACGACGTTGAGCTTTTACTTCACCATGATCCTTCTATAAGCGTTATTTCCATTCTCGAGGGATTCATCGATGAACCGCCTCTCGAAGAGAATGATGATTTATTTGATTTGGAATCAAAAGAAAATGACTGGAAGAAGATTTTGTACGATGCTCCAATTGATGATTTGATTACCGAGGACAAAGTTTTTGACCCCGAGATTTATGAGAAGAGTTTTTCTTCGACATTTGTGAAGTTAACCTTTGAGGATCGCCATTATTTTCCCATCACATTTGTTATCCGAATATTTCTTCCTTATCTCACTTATTCGGTGGATTCTTCTTTTCTTCTCTCCTCCGGGAGTGAGGATACTATTTTTGACCCCGGCATTTCCACTTTTCATTTTTCATTTTTCCATTCTTCTGTTTCTGCCCCAAGGACAAAGGAATTCGGGGAGAGTCAAGCTAGAGACTCGCACAAAAACAAGCGCTTCTCGGGAGGCAACCCGTGTCTTTTCTTCTTTCTATTTTCTTAATAAGTGATTGTGTTATTTTATAGCCCAAGTGTGGAGGCGTGCTTCTTTCTATGGTATGTGGTTTCATTTTGCAGGATTCCTCAAGATCATGAAGACCCGTGCTTGTTTTCAATCCTCCAATCATCCAGTCTTCGATCTTCTGCTTATTTTGGAATCCTCAATCCTGATCTTATATATATTGTGTCTCCCTTTTCACACTTGGAATTTTTTGCATTTGCCTTTTTCATTCTTAAGTGTGAGGGTAAAACCTGACATTTTTGAACATTGAGGCCAATGTTCTATTCTAAGTGTGAGGGGGGGTTCTATCGAAATGTGATCTTACATGTGCCTTGATGTGTCCCTCACAACCCCGTTTTCCCGCAAAAAAAAATTATTTTTTAAGTCTTAATATCTAGTTTATTGTTCATAAAAAAAATTATGTGTGTAGAAAAATGTTAAAATATAAATAGTTAGTTGAATAAAAAAATAGAAAATAGTTGACACGAATGTAGGCTTTTCGTTGGTGAGAACGAAAAGTAAATTTTAACCCGACCGGTTTTATATCTTACCTTTTCTCCTTAACTATAAATAGATTGATTTTGCTAATCTTTTATACATGGAGCTATAAAACGCTAGTCTTGCTTGAAAATGTCAAGACTTTGCAAGTTCTCATAATTGATTTTAAATATGCGAAGTTCGGTTTATTAGAGTTGAGATTGTTGCCAGTCTATGTGACTTGTGAAAAGTGCCGATCTTAATTCATTAGGCTAAGTATTCACGAGTTTCTTTCTTAGAAATTTTAAATTGTGAAGAACAAGAGATGATAGAGTAGAGTATAAGTTTTGATGCTAAACATAGAATAGTTGGATTTCTTTAAGGCTCATAAGTGTTAATTGTGGCTTTTTCTCCCATTAGCTTGTTTCACCGTTATATAATTGTTGAATAAATAAAGTTTTTTTGGTTTTTGCAATTCTTAGTTTAGATCCTTTCGTAGAAAGTCCATCTGATGAAATTAAGGTACACATCGAGGTTTTGTTAGTGTTGTGGGAAAATAGACTCTTGGACCATGGTCGGCTCGCATACCGATGTGGCAGTTGTTAAAAGACCACAGGGCTTGAAATTTGGCTATAATAATAATAATTATGTAATAAACCAAAGCCGAAATAAGACTTCTAGATCATGGTCGGCTTGCATACCGATGTAACAGTCGTTTAAAGGGTGGAGGTAATAATGATAATAATAAAAATTATGGGCTGATGAAAGTTTACTGCCTTTTGCCGGCTCACAACCGATGTGGCAGTCTTCAAAATAAGGCACATAGTTATAATAATCCGAGACTGATAAAAGTTTGCTACATCTTGCCGGCTCACAACCGATGTTGCAGCCTTCTAAAAGGCCGAGGAAATTACCGAGATCGAAATATGTTTGCTGCATCTTGCTGGCTTACAACCGATGTTGCAGCCTTTTAAAGGACCGAGGTTTAATAATGTTGCTACAATAATAATAAGAAGAAGAATAAAGCCAAATTTCGACTCCAGTGTTATCTAAATAAAGCCTCCGTCTCTGGACTCGTAGTTGAGTTGTTTCGGATGAAATAAAAAGGATAACCCCTAAATCATGCGAAATTAGAACCTTAATGTGGACCTTATTCTCACCATATCGTCTCTTTAGGAAAGGATTTCAAACTAATTGTGGTCTAAACCGGGTTTACTTTATATTAATAAGGACATAATTTATTTGTCACCAATAATAATAATAAAATCTTTAGATACAAAATTAGGAATAAGGGAGGAAAAGTAAGTACACAATTAGCTTTTATGAGTAGTGTTAGTATCATAACTTGTATTTTACAATGATCTTGTTTTTAAGCTTGGCTTGGAGAGGTGAAAATCGGGGACGATGAATTTATCCATTTGGACACTCTTTGTGCTTTTTGTTCCGTGATCCTAAAAGTTATCAATGAATAATGAAAGCATTACATTATGTCACACATGAATAAGTTGTAAGTTGAAATTAAAAAAAACATTTAAAAAATGGGCAAAACGGGGGTGCTTGCGAAATAAATGATTTTTGAACCTTTTAATGGACCTTTTCTATTCTTGTTTGATTGTGAGGGGTTATAAGTTAAAAAGGGATAAAATTATTTATTTCCGAGTTTGTTTTATTTACATTGCGTGTGGGACCAGCAATGGTTTAGTGTGGGGGAATTTGGTATTTGCTAAAACACACATCTTTTGTACCCCGTAAAACACTATTAATTGGACTAAAAATACTAAAATACAGATAATTATCTTGCAAATATGTTCGTTTGGTATTTTTTATGTCTTGCAGGTAAAAGGATTGAAAACGGAGAAAAAACGGGAATTATCGGGCTCAATTTGGTCAAGTCTAATTATTACTCAAGCTAAGATGAAGTCGTGAAAAGTCCCCAAGCATGCCATTGGAAAGAGCACGGAAAAACGAGTCCAACGGTGTCCTCGGATTTTATTGGGCCAGCCCGTAACCCACTCTATGGGCCAGGCCAGCCCATTATTACATAAGCCCAACTATGAGCCCAACATGAAGAAATAAAACTGATAGTATATAGATTGAAGGTGACGTCAGCCCATGTCATGGGCATGTGCCTTGAATTAAATCAAAGAAATTGCACATGACATCCCACTATGTTTGGAATGGACGAATAAACGAAGGACACGTGGCGGAGAAGATTTACTCTTCTCAAATTACATTTCAATGTTTGCTACTGAATGATCCAACAGTGTACAATCAATGCGTACTAAGAAAGCCAACAAAAAGGACACGTGCCCTTCATTGACCGGTGGATCAGGCTGCCATTTTTCTTAATCCGTGGGAGGACAATCATGAGCCTATGATTGGCTCAATTATATTGTGGCTATTATGAAAATTTTCAAACCACCCCCCCTCACACCCACTTTGGGCTATAAAAAGTGAAGCAGCATTTCATTTCAGCGTGTGTTAGTTTTTAGGACTTATTTTTACTTTTTAGCTTATTTTAGTGTTAGAAGTAGGATTAGCTTATTTTCAGTTTGAGGATTATTGTTAGTACTTATTTTACTACTTATTGTAATGGGATCTTTTTAGCTTATTAATATAAAGTTGGGTTGAGTTTTGTTGGCTTATTCTTGTTCATCCTCTAATAAGTTTAGATCAAATAAGCTTTTAAAATAGCTTAGATATAGCTTCGTTTCGAACTCACTTATTTTCGCCTCTTAGTTTTCCAAAAGCTCATCTCACAAATCGAATAAGCTGCTATTAGCTTATTCATTTCGGTTAGAGCTTATATAGTTTGAATCATTATCCGGTTAGATTATTTGGTTGTGAGGATGCGAATAATGTTTGCTATAGCTTATACGCATTGTGATTTCCGCTATTTTTGTTACTTACTGTTGTGATGAATGTTTAGTTGGATTTAGATCTCGTTGGGTCTATTGATTCTCATTGAGATTCTTGTTTTTAGAAGCTTATTTCTTAATTTGTTTTCAAAAAAAAAAAATTAGCTTGCAACTCTTTTTAGTTCTAATCGCAAAAAGAAATTAAAAATGATCTAGCTTAGATTTAATCTCATAATGCTTATTTCTTTTTCATGTCAGCTTATTGATTAGTGGTTCTTTCCGTAGCTAACGTAGCTTATTTAGTTTTGATCTCGGCTTAATCAGAATGCTTGTTTTAGTTCTTTCGAAATAAGGATTGAGCAAATTGTTTGGTTGGACTGGTGCTAAAAATTCCATCTTGTTGGGACTTAGTTTTAATTGTTGGATCTGAGGATAATAAATTAATTGGGCCTATTCTATTTGGTATTCATGTGGGCTTGCGTTGGTGTGTGAATTCATAAGGCCAATTGGTCAGTAAAGAGAAAATTCAATTTGAAATGTGTTATTGATTGTTAACTGTTTTACTATAACAGTTTTGTGTTTTAATTTTGACTTTTGGTACCGGTCATCTCATGAGGCGTGGAGCTTAAGGGTTTATTTAGCTAGACCGAATTTGATTATTTGCTTTAGCTAAATAAATCGGGTGGTTTTCGTTAAATTGCGGCTCTTCAATTTTGGTTCTATTTTCTAATCTCTTTTCAATACTTAGAATAGTTTTATTTTATCGTTCCATAAAATATTTGCGTATTTGATTTTTGCCATGCTTAGTGTAGATTTATTTTTGTCGTTAAATGCTATGTTTGTTAAATTGAATTTCGTAATGAGTAGTGAGTAGTTTAACTTGTGTTTGCTAAGTGATTAGTGATTTGAAATTTAAGTGCGGTTTTAAAAAGGTTTAAAAAAATATATTCATTAGAATTTTCCAATTTACATAACCGTCATTTACTTTTAATGCAATTTAAATACTTGTCATTTTCTTTTTAAAAAAAACATTTTACTTTACTTGTCATTTAATTTCTTGAAACTTGTTTTCTAAGGATTTTAATTTGTTAAACCTAAGCCCGCACTTAAGGAACATTTCACGTCACTTAGCAAGCATATTTGTCATTTATATCTTTTAGATCAATTTTAGTTTAATCTTTTAGTTTTTAATCTTAGAATTAATATTAGTTTAATTTTTAATATAAAAATAGTTTAAAACCAAAACCAAAAACTTAAATGATAATCAAGTTCGATTCCTAACATTCCCTTGAATTTTCATTCACCTCTCGTCGAGGAAACGACCAGAAAAGTTTTTTGATAATTGCTTTGGTTAAAAGCGTTTATCTAGAACCCGACGGAAATACTATACTATATTATTATTGATATCCTCCTTATATATTATATATTATATATAGTGTGTTTGGAGAGTGACCAATGGGACAACCTTTTGTTACTTGAATCTTTTTACTTAAAATTTCAAAGTGGTCGAAAGCTTCATTTTTATGTTTTAAAAATCTTGTTCAAGTATATCTTGAGTAGTCATCGACAATGACCAAAGTGTAGAAGTTACCTCCATAACTTTGGACGACCGATGGACCAAACAAGTTCATATACAAAAGTTCTAAACATTTTGTAGTTGAAACCACGTTTTAGCCTTATGGCTTGCATGTACCTGCTTCCCAATATTGCAAGCGTCACAAAAATGATTTTCAAATTTTAGCTTTGGTAAGTTTCTAACAAGCTCTTTGGATGATAGCGATTGAATAAGTCGCATATTGGCGTGACCCAATCTTCGATGACATAAGGTCAAAGTATCATCCATTGAGGTTAGGCAAAGACTATCTTTAGGTGAATTGCATATTTTCATTATATAAAGGCTATTTTTCCTAATCCATCTTCTTATGGTAATGTCGTCTTTAAGTATTTCACTACCGGTTTCACTAAATAGTACCTTGCACTTTTTGTCGCATATTTGACCTATGCTAAGTAGGTTAAAGCTAAGATTTTCTACATGGCTAACATCATGAATAGTTAGGGAGTTGTGAGTAATTATACCTTTTCCGATGATCTTGCTTTTAGTGTTGCTACCGAACACTACATTACCTCCATTGATGGTTTCATAGGTTGAAAAGAGATCTTTGTTGCCCGTCATGTGTCTTGAGCATCTACTATCTTTAATCCATTCATCCGGTTCTAGTTTGACTTTTAGGCGGACCTAAAACCACAAAAGAACTCAAGCATTTGGTCCCTAATATCTCATGGGTCCATTAGCGTTATACATGCCGTTTGGTTGGTTCATGTATGGGTATGGAGGACATGATCCCCATGGACCAAAGTTAGGGGGTTGAAATTGATATCCTTGTTGCGTTGAATAGTTCCAACCAACTTGGTGGTAGTTGCTTTTTGGATATAGTGTGTTGGATCTCCTATGGAATGTTTTAGGGGGCGTTTGGATTTTACTTTTTCCAAGTCCTTGACCAAGGTTTAGGATTGGTATTTGTTTCATATTTCTTACAGAAGTGTTTGATAACGGTTTCTATGTTATTTGTACGGAACTATTTCTTTTTACTATGTTAGACTCCAAAATTTCAGATTCCTTTGTAGAGGGCCGGTTCCCTAAGATTGAACTGGCCGGTTCTCATGCAGAGGGAACCGGCGACGCCGGTTCTACAGTAGGCCTTTTTTCGTCTACATGACTCAATTTTTCTGTTTTTGTGTTGCTAGTAGAAGCTATATCCTCTGTGAATCGAAGCCCGTGTTTATCTTTTAGTGATCTTTGGTTTTCAATCATTTCTTGCAAGAAATAACTACTACTTTCGAAACTAGCTAGTTTTAGAGATAAATAGTTTAATTTAGATCGAAGTTCAACACATGTTTCACATTCGACGCTAGCTTCTTTGTTGTTTTCTAATTGATCTATTCTTTTCTTATGAGCACAAGCCTCATTTTCTAATAACTTATTTTTAGCCTTTAGATGTTTGTTTTTCTTGATTATCCTAAGACTAATTTTGCACAACTTGTTATATTCATTTTGTAATGATTCACTATCTAAAGATGAACTACTATAGTAAGGAGTATTAGAGAGTACCTCATTGTTATCAAGTGCCATGAGACAAATCTCATCCTTCTTGGATTCGTCTTCTTCGTCACTTTCACTCCAACATCCTCCAACGAACGTCGTTTGGTCGTTAAATGTGTGTTTGGGACAATCGCTTATGAAGTGATTTGGATCACCACACTTGAAGCATCTTCGATCCTCCTTTCCCTTATTCTCCTCATTGACTTTCTGAAAAATCTTCTTGTCATCATGAGGTTGGACAACGAACTTCCCTCTTCTCCTAAAGAATTTTTTGAAATCTCTCACGGCCATGGCATACTTTTCATCACTTCCCGAACACGACTCCTCTTTGTCACTTGATACTTTTCTTGCTTTTAGAGCAAGATATTTGTACTTTTCCTTCTTGACATTAGAAGCCTCTAAGTCCTTTTCGAGCACTACCTCATAGACTTTTAGGTTGCCAATGAGCTCGTTTAAAGGTAGTGTCAATAGGTCTTTGGATTCTTTTATTGTCGTCACATTCGGACACCATTTAGTGGGGAGAGCCCTCAAGAATTTCCTAACATGATTACGACTTGAAAAAGATTCGTCAAGTGCTTTTAAAGATGTGATGATAGTATTAAATCTAGCAAATGCGTAATTAATAGTTTCATCATGAGAAATCACAAATTCTTCATATTTTTGAATAAACAAATCTATCTTATTATCTTTAACTTGTTTGTTACCTTGATGGGTAATTATAAGAGAAACATCTTTAGCAATTTTACACATGAATATTCTTTCATATTCCTTTTTAGGTAAAGCATTATATAGAACAATTTTAGCCTCATCATTTTTAGAAATCATTTTCTTATGAGACTCTTCATATTTTTCATAAGAAATGACTTCTTCCTTATCGGTATCCTTATTTTTAATGGTGGGTTTATAATCACCATAAACTATAATATGCCAAAGATCAATGTCCTTAGACTTCACATAAGTTTCAAAACGGTTTTTCCAACAAATAAAACAATTAGCCTCAAAGAGAGATGGTCGTTGCATAGATTGACCCTCTTTGTAGTTTTTCGAATCCATAATCGTTTTAAAGATTTAAAATACAATATATTTAAAAAACTTTGGTAACCTAGCTCTGATACCAATTGTGGAAAACTAAAAGGGGAAGGGGGGTTGAATAGTTTTACCGTTTTAAAAAATTTGCTTTTTGAAACTTTTGTTATGATCTTATGTGAAGTGAGACGATATTGATGTTTGATTAGTAATCTATTATATATGAAATGCAAGTAAGTAAAGAGTTAAAAAGATAGAACCAAGACACAAGCGTTTATAGTGGTTCGGCTACAAGGACACCTTCCTTGCCCTACTCTACTCCCCGAGTCACCTACTCGAGAGTTAGTAAACACTAGTCACCGATCTCTTTTAATTCGGTGGAGAAGTCTCACAACGTTGCTTACACCTTTTAACGGTACAAAGATAAATACTAGATTATAACAAAGGTAGAATCAACCCAAATGCAATCACACTATTTTTACAAGAATGATGGATCATGTTACAACTATTAAATGGAGTACAAGATATAGAAATGTGATCTTGACAATGTGATGGAGATGCGAAGCAAGATTCTTGGAACTTGATCGTCTCAATGGGGTGTTTGGCAATTTCTTCTTTGAAGAGAATTACCTACAAATGCTAAAGGGAACTAAACAAGAACTATAGAAGAGAGAATGATCAAAAGATTAGAAAGATTAGAGTTAGAATTGATGAGTTAAAACATGGGAAATGGCTTGGTATTTATAGGCCAAAAAGGGCACTGTAGCACAGTTCCGCCGGTTCCATTACAGAAGGAAACCGACCAGTATAACTCAATGGAACCAGATTGTCATGTAGCCGGTTCCGTACGGTTCCCTTATTTGAATGGAACCGGCCAGTGTTACCCAATGAAACCGGCACTCTAACACAAAATCTGGATTTTGATTTGCAAAATATTGAAAGATTATATGTAATCTTGGTAGATTACCCTAGGATGTGGTAAGGTGATTATGTCATCAATGATGTAAAAACATTTGAAGGTTTATTTATGTATTTTAAACTTCTAAGTTACTAAATATGAAAAGATGTATATTTTATATAAGTGTTTTAGTTATAAGATGAGTGTGATCTAGTTATTTTACTTAATATGATTTTATGTTTTGTTATCGACAAAACATAGCAAGATCGTAAAATAAAAATAAACATTTTTACAGGTTTATTTGTATTAACACAACGGGTGAACAAAATGGTATATATGATGTTGAAATATTTATATTGGCATAAGTTTGACTTAAGTTATCTGGTCAAACTCATACTTTAGAAGTTGAAGGTTGGTTTTGTAAATATTTTTATTTTATTTTAACTTTGAGCTGTTTGTGTCAACATTGTTTGTTAAAGGTTCTAAGTGAAATATGTTGAGCTATATAAGTTGAAAGGGTGCAGATCTAGGGTTTAATCTTTATATTTTAAACAATATATTTTTTTGATTAAAAAAAGGCCAGAAATATGTCTTAAAAATAAAAGAGTTAAGTACATTTTTGGTCCTTATGGTTTGATGCGTTTTTCAATTTTGGTTCAAAATTAAAAAAAGTTTTGGTTTTGGTCTAAAAGACATAGGTTTGTTTCACTTTTGGTCCAATTCCGTTAACTCCGTCAATTTGACTTGTTTAACCGCATAAAATGACTAAAATACCCTTATTCTCATATTGTGAAGTTACTAAGTTGCCCTCCTCTTTATTATTACCATTATTATTATAAATTAAACATCACTTCGTTAGAATAATAAAGATTACAACAAATTGGAGGGAAGCCGATATACTATCTGAGCCCCCACTCCTTTAGCAATGGAAAAACTAATCCTATTAAAAATGTAAAAAGCAGCGCGGACCCCAATATCTTGAGCCATGAAAACTTCTGGACCCGTTTCAGTAAAGTAATCGCGTCTTTCTCAAGTTCCCCAAAAGAAGAAAACGAGAAAGGGAGAAATCCGTATCCAATATATGCACATTTAGTCATATACTTACCCCGTTTGCGTTGTGCAACATCAATCACCACCCGACCAGGCACAAAGTCAGCCATCCCAGTCTGTGTCAAAGGTGAGGACCCCGTCAAATCCACACACACATCAAGCCCTCCCTCCCACAAATAGAGTAACATATCCGCAGGACGTAAGGCTTTGTCACCATCTCCACCAAGCCCAATGTCAACCTATTTGCCAGCCGAAATCCCTGACCGAGAACAAATGTCTATCAAGGTATCACGTACAGTGTTATGTCGATGCTTGATACCAATAACACCAGCGCACGACACAGCATGGTCCCCATAAACGTCCCCCGTAAATACTTTAGAACAAGTTGAGCACGGCTTGGAGACAGAAAATAGAGGGACACCTAAACGGTAACACAGAACACAACGGTAGGTCTTACCGTTCATAGTCTATCCCAACCCAGAAATCGGAACCACACGAAGCCAGTCCGAAGTATGCTCTTCCCTTTGAGATTTCCGTAAGGCCATCTGGTGAGGAGATAGGGAAAAGGATGATTCAGCATCCTTAGTAACCCGAGTGAAATATATGTCTGCCATTTTTTCCATGAGTTTTGGCGCAGCGACCTCACTAGGGGTACTTAGGAAATCAATCTCCATAGCATTGTTAAACACACACAAAGCGTCATTGAAAGTAGAGCCAGAAGTTACAATACCCACATGTCAAAGCAGCTTAGTCTGCAAATCAGCAGACTGCAAACGTGAGGCAATAAAGGCATAATTCAAAACATCACCTGCTGAATAAACACCTAGGCCCCCAAATGCAAAGGGTAAGGTGGCGAGTCGCCATTGCCAGTCCCCAAACCCCGGTCCAGAAGCCGTGACAATACGCTCCAAGGCAGAGCGAAGAGCCATGTCAAAAGAAAGTTGAGCTGACTCAAAGACACGAGGGGAGCATGTGCGCATAGCAAAATATAGTTTAGAAACACCCGCACACGCCCGAATGAGAAGCAACTCACATTGAGGATCATTAATTTTAGCAACAGCGTCCAAGAGCCCAATGGTTCTAGATACTCTCTTCATGACAAGCGCACTACCAAAATCAACATCCACACTAACGGGCCCACCCAATAACTTAACCCCATGTAAAGGCCGAGAAATATTAGGTGGGAAAATACCTTCCAACCTGCTCCTGGGGTCTTCCTTAGGCCAGAAAAGCTCAGTTTTGTCAACGTTGAGATGCAAGCCACAACGCGGACCATCCTCCGTAATTAATTCCAAAACTTTACCTACAACCAAAGTATCCCCAACAATAGTGCCGTCGTCGAGATACCAAGCCTGAAGACAAAGATTAAAGGAGTCTCTGATCTTACAAATCAGGGGATGTAACACTAAGGAAAACAAAAGAGGGCCAAGAGGGTCACCCTGCTGCACCCCTTGGCATGACCACAAGGAGTGCTCTCCGTAGTACAATCTGGCAGGGCTAGAGTAGCAGAACTCTACCCAACGAGAGATAGCAGGACAGCGCAAACGGACTTCCTCTAACATAACCGTTCGGTCTACCAGATTGAAGGCATTTTGAAAGTCCACCAATAGCATCGAAAGACCAACATCATCCCCACGATCCTCAACCAAACGATTAACTGCATGAAGAATAGCCTCACCCCCTCCTGGAACCCCAACACCAAACTGCAAACCATCCAAATAATGACCAATCATAGTAGCACTAACCTTGGAGACCAGACGCCTCCAGATAGTGCCAACAGCTATAGGACGGATACCACCACCTGGCTTAACAAGCGGTGTAAGAGGCGCACTAGCAATATACTCACCCAACATCGTAGGGCATTTCCCTTTAAGAAAGAGATTCACCACTTGGGTGATAGAAGAGACTAACTCATCAGAAATAGCAACACCCGCTCCGCTTAAGCAATCCATTAGGTGTTGGGCACGCAATCCATCGCGTCCACATGACGTACCTCGGGGAAAACTCTTGATCCTGTCCAGAACCACATCCTGAGATGCAATGAGGGGATGGTGGTCAATATGTGAATCGGGCAAGGATAGAGCAGACATGAAGGGGTGTTTAGTCTTTAATTCCTGGAGAGTAACATTGTTATAGGGGGCCACACCCGAGGATGAAAGAACCCTCACAGCAGCAGTGTAATGACCATCACAAATTTTCCTCTTATACTGTTTGAGGTTTCGATCAGTCAAATCAAGGTCTTCCCCATCCAAATCTAACATAGGGGGAGCAGATTCGGCTAAGGTCTCCCTCACAAGCTGAAAACTACCGCCAGGCACGCCCCAAGATCGAATGGCATTGGCGATACTCTCTTTCTGGTGTCGCCGTTTATTAGCAGACTTGCACTCTAAATTACTCCTCGGGCTAAAGGTTTTGAGGAGACAAAGAGGCAAGACTAACAAACTAACCCAACAAGCAACATCATTAGGCTTGCAAATCACCTTATCAAGCGCTACTCTCAAGACTCGCGAAAAACCCAACCGACACTTGGGAGCGATGGATTTGATCGTACGCAACCCTTTGGAGAACAAACGATCAAGAACGAACAAAGTAAAGCCATCAGGTTCGGCATGCATCAAGTCACCAACATGATCAAGCTGAGAACCAGAGGGAACAGGGGGTTTTATAAGGTCATGGAGCACAAAACGAACAATACCATCACCATTATCGGGGGGTGGCACAAAATCAGAACCATGACGACATTTAGCATGTATGGTGTGAGTTTTGAAACAAACACCACATAACCAAATCCTCATTCGTTTAAAAGTAACCTCAGTCCTCTAAAAAACAACCAGGTCACTGAGAAGAGCATGCTTAGTTATAACTTGCGCCTCACCCTTACAATGTCTGTCGCGTAGATGAGTGATCAAATAAGTCTTGGTAAGCCCATTACCACTACCGTCTTGACACCCACTAAGACCCGCAAAAGGGCAATGGAATTTCACAATAGCCATATAGCAATACAACAGTAATCCAAGAACAATAATTTTTGTTTTTTTTTAATATATAATACACGAGACCGAACACACCACAGAGCCCGAGAACCAACTACCCGAGAATAAATTGCTGCGGAGGAGCGATAACACTACAGGAACAGCAAAGAGGCCATAAAACATAAAACAGATAACACATGAAACCAGAGACAGGTTGAGCCGATAACTGCGTGAAACAAGCCGCAAAACTGAAGCAAACAAACACAAACAACCAAACACCCCAGACACAGAACTGATATGACCCTGCGCGAACCTGTCCGAGAACCTTAACGACAAACCCCTCACACTGATGAACCTGTTGTCGAACTTTCTCCAAAATCACAGAAGCCAAGAAAGAAGGCCGCACAATATAAAGGCAAGGGGCAGCAACCATTAGTTTGCAGCACCTACCAAACACCCTATAAACTGTCCGAGAACCTTACTACTTGGAGAAACCACAACAACAACCACCCTGAAAACTATCCGAGAGCCTAACCAGAACCACAGACACCAAGCCCAACTGCACGAAACAAAACACACCCTAAGCAACAAATGCACTGCTGAGAAGATGCACCCTGGCTATAAGACCCAAAACGTTAAAAACCAAAAAGCGTAGTAGCCTGGACACAACCCCAAAACCAGACCCGGAGCCCCAGCCGTACACACCACAAAAAACAAAGCACTAAGCAGAGCCCTCGAAACCGTATCGAAAACACAGCAAAACCCGAACAACCTCAGGACCAATAAACAAGATCGAATGCCACTCTTCAACTGAGATGTTGAAACAACAATACAACTGAAGTGTTGAACCAAAGGGGCAAGATTTCTTGAGGATTATTATTAAAATAATACTATGTGGTAATAGTCGTTGTTGTATTGTAGATGCAAAAAACAATTCATCACCCAAAGAAGTCGGATGCCCTCACAAAGAAACATTATATATGCCATTTGATGATTATTAAAATGAATTGTTGATGCAGACAACAAAGAATCATATTTGATGAAGTGACGAGAAGTCAATCGCCATTGCCATCGCCCACACACGCACAAAATTATTACAAAATTATTATTATTATTAACTATTATTATTATTATTTTGTTTCGGTAGAAAATATCAACCCAACACCAATTTTCTTAAATCTTTGGCCCCCTTAAAACTAATCAAACAGATCTATTCCTCAGTTGGTGACTCGGCCACAAACCTTAAGCCTACACAAAATGATACGCCACCCACATTTATTCCTTAGTTACCATTAATATTTGCTGAAGGTATATAAAACTGAACCATGTCATATACCCATCTGATATCTTCATTCTTGAAAAAAAAATGACACACTGTGCTTTCTTTCTTTGTTTGTTCTTTTAAGTGTTTGACGTGGGGTTTGGTGAGTGGGTTAAATCGATATAGGTTTGATCACTTTGGTGACATGTGTATGGTGATTGATTTCTTGAATCGTGAACAAATCTGGGTTTTGTGTGTATTTGTTGGGATTTGATTTTGTTTATGTGAATATTATTTCGTTTGTGTGAAAATGAGTTGGGTCAAGTTATGGATCTAAGTTTTCGTGGGGATGATAAGGTTGGTTTTTTTTATGTTTTTTTATGTGTATCCAGATCTTGGTTTGGATCTGGTTTTTTTTTAATGGGAAATGACGTGAGGTTTTTTGTTTGCGTTTTAAAAGTGACGGAGGTGGCGTCGGAGAAGAGGGCATATGTGGTGGTCTGTCGGAGGTGGTGAGGTGGTGGTGGTCTGTCGGAGGTGGTGGTGGCAAATGAAGAGGGTGAATAAAAAGTGAAAGAGAATTTGTGTTTATATTAAAAAAAATGTGTTAGTGATAATATATAATAAAAAAAGTATGAGTTTTTATTTAATAAAAAGAAAAAGGAATGAGTTAACGGGACCCATTTGAGCTTTTTTTTAATATAATATATTGAAAAGACAAAAATACCCTCCTATTTAACAGTCAAACAAGTCAAATTGACGCGGTTAACGGAAATGGACCAAAAGTGAAACAAAACTATGTGTTTTGGACCAAAAACAAAACTTTTTTGAATTTTGGACAAAAAGTAAAAAACGCACCAAACAACAATACTTAACTCAAAATAAAAATAGAATTAAGTACATTTTTGGTTCTTGTGGGTTGGTGCGTTTTTCACTTTTGGTCAAAATTAAAAAAAGTTTTGGTTTTGGTCCAAAACACATAGCTTCGTTATACTTTTGGCCCATTTCAACGTTGATTGTTAGTTTGACCGGTTAAAAGATAGAAAATGATTAAAGTGCCCTCATCTTGATGTAGCTTAATTACTAGAATACCATCTCTATCATTCTATCATTTTCTATAATAATAATAATAATAATTATTAATTAATAATTAAAAATAATAATAATAATAAATTAATTTATTATTATTATCAAAAGAAAAATTCATAAACCAAATCCCCACACAAATCATACCCTCGTCACTAAAAAAATCAAAACAACAACACCAAAAAATCAAATCACAAATCCAACATCTTCACAAACAAAATCATTCACAACAAAAAAACAAATCGCTACAAAACAAAACTCACCTTCACAAATCAAATTCACTCACTGTGGATCCATTAGATCTATAAAAAAACACAAACAACCTACATCACAAGAATCTACTCAACACCCACAATATCACTCCACAACTCCATTCCTCATTATTTTTTAATCAACTTCTTCCTAACACAAACCTATAAAACACGCATCTGCTACTGGGTTCATCAAGAAAAGCCCTCTTTTCAATTTGAACTTCACACAAAACCCTTTTTAAACTCAACCTTAGCTTCTTTATCAGCCCGTATCCATGTCCAAACCAATTATTACACGCCATTATCATTAAACCAACAAACAAAAATCCCACTACAATTATAACCACAAACTGATTCTGGAAAATATGGGCTGGGTTTATTCGTGGGTTTTTGTTTGTGTGAATGGATGTGGGTTATGTTGATTTTGTTGTTGGTTTGTTTGAAAATGATATGATTTGTGAATGACTGTTGTAGTGGTTGATTTTTGGATCGCGTTCTTGATTTAGTTGTGTCGTGATCTTTGAATCTGGGTATAGGATTGCTTGATAGATTAAGACCCGGTAAAGTGATAATTTTTGCGTGTGTGGGTTCTTGTGATGAGATTGATGTGTATCTTGGATCTTGTTGCTTCTTTTTATGAAGTGATAATGACGAGTGGGTTTGTGTTGTTTTTTTTAATGATTTTTTTGTTTTTGTGATTTTTTTTGTTTGTGTGATGAGTGGGTGACGTGTTGTGTTTTGAGTGGATGTGGGTCACACTAATATATATTCTAATGTAATATAATGAAATGACGAGAATACCTTTCTATTTAACAGTCAAACTGACGGAGCTAACAGAATTGGACTGAAAGTGAAACGAAACTATATGTTTTGACCAAAATCAAAACTTTTTTGAATTTTAGACCAAAAGTGAAAAACGCACTAAACCACAAGGAAAAAAAATGCATAAAAATACTACCGGCCGGGAAAAAAAAACAATAACAGTTATCGAAATTAAAAACAAATTTGAAGCCCAAATATAAATGTGTTTCTTCACATAGTGCTCCGTCGTCTCAAGTTCCCGCCACTGGACTGGAGGTTACCGGAATTCATTAATTTCTCACTTATAAGTATTTATCTCTTTAAATTTATTCATTACAGTTGTTTAATTCTATCATTTTCTATAATGAACTGTTATTGTTGTTGATTGATTGATTGATAATCGAATACTCTTATTAGTTATACTTCATCAGATCCTATATACTTGCTACTACTGTATCTCATTGTTTTTATAATTTACCAGTTTGTTAGTTGAGTTAGGGTTTTAGTTAGGTGCGTGTTTTAATAGGCATATTACTGCACGTGACCAATATTTGGATGCACGTGAGGCTATGATTAACTCATTTCTGTAGTTTAGTTGTCCAACATCAGAGACGTTTCCCGAGGGATTGGGAATTGTTGTTGTACTTGACTTGTTTTTTGTTAGTTACGAGTTTATTACTTTGCCCCCTCGGGTAGGGCCGTACCGATTGGCCACTGCTGTTGTTGTCTGTGTATATCCTAAAAAAACTCAACAATATCCAATCCGTCTTCCACGGGGTAATGGAGGAGGTGAGATGTAGACAGCCTTACCCCTGCATCTTGTTTTCCTGTATCCCACTCCGGCGGGATCGGCTATTGTTGTTTGTCTATTTGATACTCATTATTTGGTTCAGATAACTAGTTTTTTATTGTATAAGATAGAGTACGTTCAAGTAGGGTCGGTTTCCATTTATTTTTTCGTATGAAATGTTGCATCTTACGTTTTCTTATTTCTAATTGTGGATTTCTTTGCGTTATTGTAGGGTTTAAAGAGGCCAAAGTGTACTAGTAACATGGGTGACTTGCCAAGGTAACACATGTTTTTCTTTTTTTTCCTGATTTCACTGTTGTTATATATTATAGTACGAAAGTTTGGGCTGTAGTGTAGTATGCGTGTTAAACATTAAGTTTAGTATTTGTATTGGAAGTAAGTGATTTAAAGAACGAGTATGAAAAAAAGAGGGAATCAATTGGATATAGAGATTTTTTGAAGGAAGTTCTGATGGTGGGAACTATCTATAAACATTTCACTCACATCTTTATTAAAGATAGGTATTTGCATAAGTTTGTTGCAAGGATTAGCCTTCTTCTTATGTTGCTAGTGATGAATATATTGCTGACATCTAAGGGACGAAAGAGGTTCAATGCTATATTACCTTCTGTTTCTAGATTTTATTTTACACGACTGTGGAAAGCTGTTGGTTCATTTATCTGGATATGATTTTATAGACCAATTTGGCAGATTATGCTGTTAGTTTTAAACCAAAGTTAGGTAGTCTCTCGTTGATCTGTTTTGGGTTCGATTTTATATAATCGACTAGTATCGCCACAAGAATTCTCTATTAACTTCATTGTCTATAAGTGTACATATGATTTGCTTTGATTCACTATGGTCGCTAATTTTAGTATGACTTATCTGTATGATATAGGGATGACAATAGCAACACAGTCCGCGTGCTTGTTGCCACAGATTGTCATTTGGGCTATATGGAAAAAGATGAGGTTCGCCGTCATGACTCATTTCAAGCTTTTGAAGAGATTTGCAAAATAGCAGAAGAGAAGAAGGTAATAGCTTCCTCTTACTGCTCTTCAACTCCCCTGCAAGCAATCATAATTCATAAAGCTTGTTCAATTATCATATTTACAAGCTCATAGCTTGGTCTGTTACTCTATTGGCTGGCTATACATCGATTAATTACATTCTGCAACTTCTTTCACATGAATGCCGTTCACGTAGTGCTTTCTCGTTATACTAGCACCTTAAGGTCTAAAACTCACTCAACCCATAGGTTTTTTAGTGTTTTGGGACTTTTACCTGCTACCTCGTTAAGTCTTCATGTTGATATATGCCTTGTGTTTAAGTACAAATTCTCAAATGTTTAGTAGAGATGCTGAATTAGCTCATCAAAAAATTTCAACGAAATTTATTATGTCGCACGTTTTCTTTCTTGGCTTTTCTTTTTTGGTGCTGCTTAGGCACTGATGCTGTATGTTTATTTAGTACAAGTTCAAATTCTACGCCTGGCTGAAATTGATTCTCAATATCCACGCGTTCTAATTTTGGTATGATCCATGTTTTGGAAAAAGCGTTAAATGGACATGAACATTGTTTTAATGGTGTTAACCCAGACTCAATTTGTTTGTATGCATACTCACTTACTTTGTTGTGGTGTAACACATTAATTTTGTACGTATCAGTTACTTTAACCGTGTTAAGTGTGAGCATAAAAGTCCTGATACTAGTGACGTATTTAGGTATTTTGTGCCACTTTTTTCTCTATTAAACAATGATGCGGACATAACAGTATAAGTGGATAATATCCCCGTGATAAGAACTAATAATAATTATGGTACCAGGTGGACTTCGTACTTCTTGGTGGTGATCTTTTCCATGAAAACAAGCCATCAAGGACGACATTAGTGAAGGCGATAGAGATTCTGCGAAAATATTGTCTTAACGATAAGCCAGTGCAATTCCAAGTTGTCAGTGACCAGACTATAAACTTTGCAAATGTGTAATGATCTATCCCTACTAGCATCTCTCATACTAATATTAAGAATTGTTTTTGTACACATGCATATGGAAACATATATGGGTCAGTTTTTCACTACGAATGTCAATGTAAACAGGTCTGGCCATGTAAACTATGAAGATCCTCATTTCAATGTTGGCTTACCAGTGTTCAGTATTCATGGAAATCATGATGACCCTGCTGGAGTGGTAATCCTTATCATATCATTTTTTTCAAGTATTAACATCTTCAAGAGCGTGGGTTATAGTTACAAAAAGGATAAGTTTTTTGTGCTTTGCTCATATATATTAAAGCATTGTCCTTCATTCATTTAATAGTACCTATTATACATGGTTATTCTTATTTTGCAACTAATTATGATTTGGCGCATGTCTTCAAAAAACTATGTTACATGGTATTGAAGATGTTTTGTACCTCTTGGCTGTCTTCTTTTCAGTAAGATTGGTAGAGCCAGCTTTTTTAATTATTGATTTATGATTCATTGCAGGATAACCTTTCTGCAGTTGATATTCTTTCAGCATGTAACCTTGTAAACTATTTTGGCAAAATGGTTCTTGGAGGTTCTGGGGTCGGGGAGATCACTCTCTACCCAATTCTTATTAAAAAGGTCTGTCATGAATTTCTTTTGCTAGTGTTTTGTGCGTGTGTCAATGGTGTCCTTTGACTAGGTTAAGGGAGTATGATGCATTCGCATGCGATAACTATTGTGTATTAATAACAGGGTATTACCTCTGTTGCTCTATACGGTCTTGGAAATATTAGAGATGAACGGTTGAATAGAATGTTTCAGGTTCTAGTCTTAAAACTGTCATTATTTTAACCACAGTCAAATCTTCAGGTATTTGCATATTATTTTTCTCTTGATTGTTATTTATTTGTGCATGATAGACTCCACATGCTGTACAATGGATGCGTCCTGAACCTCAAGAAGATTGTCAAGTGTCAGACTGGTTCAACATTTTAGTGCTTCATCAAAACAGGTTAGAAATACTATTTGAAGCTTATTTTCCCCAAATCTGATAAATAGAGGTGGCTTTTTAAACTCATATATATGGGTCAAGTGGGGTGGTATTTTTTTGAAAATGGCTAAAACATGTAATTATAAACATGTAGCTGAAACGAAACGGCGTCGTTGTCCAATGTTGTGTTCAAGTCCATACAACCCCTTAAGTTAGTGGCTTTAGCAAAAATTATACCATCAGTATAGATATAAAATTTTCAATCCTATGCAATCCATCAATTATTTATAAAGTTTACAAAATCAGGAAAAGTGTTTGCAGCCAGGTTGACCCACTAAAAAAATTGCTTGTTTTAACCCGTTACCCAACCTGACCTGCCTGCTCATTTTGGCACTTCTACTGATAAGTATATTGAACATGGTTCGAGACATGATATCATGGTGTAGCAATAATGAAGTGTGTTTCAAATTGCAGAGTAAAGACAAATCCTAAGAATGCCATAAATGAGCATTTTCTACCTCGGTTCCTGGACTTCGTAGTCTGGGGGCATGAACATGAATGTCTTGCTGATCCTCAGGTGGAACTCGAAATCTAATCTTTGGTTGAATCTTCAGTATTTCTTAGGCTCTGACTGATTGATCTTTTACATCTATAAAATTTACTAGGAAGTTCCAGGAATGGGTTTCCACATTACTCAACCAGGCTCGTCTGTTGCAACCTCGCTTATAGATGGTGAATCAAAACCAAAACATGTACTTTTGGTTGAAATTAAGGTTCTTCCACCAAAACCAATTTAAACAGGTTACAAAGTCATCAGGTTTTGCTTGTTATCCGGATTTTAATATTTGAATAAACCTTTATACAGGAAAATCAATATCGGCCAACCAAGATACCGCTACACTCTGTAAGACCTTTTGAATATAAAGAGGTAGATTTATATTCTATATATGCTCTCTTTATTTTTGAAGTTCGCGATGAACTAAGGTCTAACTTCTCTCTAATTGCTGAATGTTTGTCGTGCAGGTAGTATTAAAGGATGAACAGGACATTGATCCAAATGATCAAAATTCAATTCTTGAATATCTAGACAACGTGGTAAGCTATTTTCGCTCATGAAGATTCTGTATATCGTATGGTGTTATGGTGTTGTCTGTGGTATCTTGCTGACTGTAAATGGCTTTAGGTGAACAGTCTAATAGAAAAGTGTAACGGAACAGATTCTAGAAATTCAAAGCCAATGCTTCCACTTGTGCGTGTAAAGGTACTACTATCTACTTGACAGATAATTATTAAAAAATCATTAATAATTATAATCGTACTAGCTTTAATAAAAATAAATGGAATTGTACATGATCTTGTTTGGTGTTTTATGCATGAACATTTTGTCAGGTTGATTATTCTGAATTCATGACCATTAATCCTCAAAGATTTGGCCAAAAGTATGTGGGCAAGGTACTTTACTTTTCTTATTCTTTCGTAGAGCAGATCAGCTCTGAAGCATAATAATAGCTCAATGGAGATGACATCGTATAATAATTGTAGGTTGCTAATCCTCAAGATATTCTAATCTTTTCAAAAGCTTCGAAGAAAGCTCAGGGCGAAGGTTAGCAAGTTTACAGACTATGGGTTCCTACATTTTAATTTATTAAGCTATGCCTTATAAACATTTGGTACATACATGCTGATGATTACACTTTCTGTCCTGCTTAGCAAAATTCAAGGATTCTGAACGACTTCGACCTGAAGAACTGAATCAGCAAAACATCGAAGCTTTAGTTGCCGAGAGTCAACTGGTATACAGTCATGTCACGAAGTTTTACTTATTATGCAAATTGACTTTCTAGTTCTTGCTGCTCATTTATATCTACTTGCATGACAAGTGAAATTCAGGCTATGGAACTTTAAAAGATGTGTTAATTACAAACATCTATTATGTTTCCTAATCATGATCTCTTCTTAATACGGACAATCATTACAGAAAATGGAGATTCTTCCCGTGAATGATTTGGATGAAGCATTACACAATTTCATAAACAAGGATGACAAGATGGCTTTCCATTCTTGTTTGCAATACAACCTTGAAGAAACTCGTGTAAGTAGTCTTTCTGCATTACCAAATTGACGGTATTAAGTGATATTGCGTCTTGTTAATTTTTTTGGTAATGATGCAATTTTATTTTCATATATTTTTTTTATCAGATTACAACAAAATTTGCAATGATCTTTTTATGTTTTTGCTGAAACAGAAAAATATTTCTCGGGACCCAGATAATTTGAAGGTTGACGTTGAAGATATAATTGTCAAAGTCGAGAACTGCTTAGAGGCAAGAAGCTTAACTCTTATACTTGTGGTATATCTGTAACTCTTAATTAACCTATGGTATGTGCAGGCACGTGTCAAGGAAAGGTCCAAGTCTAAAGAAGATCAACTATTTACTTCTAGTGCTCAGTCCATGGAGGTAGTATCTTCTATCTTTTAGTGTTTTTGTGTCTAGTGATATTTTGGGTACTTGATCGCTACAAATGGGCATTTTCTTATGCAGAATATAAACAAAGCTCCTAGGGGAATTGGAAGTGCAGCTTCTTTTAGTGACGATGAGGATGCCACACAATTAACTGGTACAATGGCTACTGCTAGAGGCAAAAAAGGTTCATTGCAACAGTTTACGTCGTCTGCTCGTGAAGTTTCTGAAGTTGGAAAGACTTCAAGAGGAAGGGGAAGAGGGCGAGGTAGAGGAGCAAGTGGTTTGAAGCAGACGACTCTTGATGCATCTACTATGTTCCGTCGTTCAGAAAGGTCTGTTAATCTTAGCATTATTAATTTCTGTTTAGTTAGAGGTTGCAAAATGGGCGGGGTTGGGTAATAGTTCAAAACAGGCTTTAGGCAAAACTCGTTTTTATTAGTACGGATCAAAATGGGTCAGGCTGGGTTGACACAAAAGCACTTTCTGGTCATTTGTTTTATTATAAAATTAGATTAAGTGCTTGTCATTACTTGGTCATACAATGCTTATTGTTATACAGGCTTATTATGGTTTGGTATGTCTCATTTGTTCAACCTTGCATTTTATATGTTCCATCTTTTCCTGCAGATCAGCATCAGTTACCACATCTGCTGCAGTTCGAAGTTTAGCTGCTGATGAAGAAAATCTTAATTCTGATTCTGAGGACGAACCAGTGCAGTATGGAATAAACGACCTTCAGGACAGTTCGGTATGAATGATCTTAACCTCAACTCAAGCTTCACTTAATTCCTGAAATTCTGTTCGTTTCATATATCAGCAAACAGTCTGCTAATATATTATTGCTTCTCTTTGTTGAGTAAAGTAAATTTTTGATACATTGTTTCTCTTTGTATTTTTAAGGATGATAACGAGAGCATGCGAGGTAAGGGTCGCAAAAGAGCTGCTGCGCCTAGGGGAAGAGGTAGGGGTACCACTGCTTCTAAGAGGGGAAAGAAAACAGACAGTTCTTCATCCTCAATCAACCGAATGATGATGACTAACGATGATGACGACGATGACGATGATGATGATGTGCCAAAGAAAATGAACAAATCTCAACCGCGGGTAAGTGATGTAGTCTTCAGTCTGCTTTATTGTTTTTACCATATTCTTGCAATTTTTGTTGGCCAGCTAGGCTCTATCTCGTATCCTTAAGAACGTAGGTGGCAGTTTTGGCCCATTTGTTTGTGAATGGGTCGATTCGGGTTATGTTTCATCAAAAAGTGAAACGGGTAAATTTACAAAATGCTACGAAGGAACCGGGCTAAACGTATTGAAAGTCGTCCCAAGTGTTTTTTTATTGTGTAAAACGTCATTAATAATTTATATTTCTATTCAGTAAGTTCTAATACTGGACAAAAAAAAATCGGGTCAACCTAACCTTTTTGACCTGACCGGTCCATTTTTCTATCTTTAAACAGTTGCTATCTTGCTGGTTAGATGAGTGAAATGGGTTTTGTTTTTGCTTTAGGTTATTCTCCCTTTAACCTGACCGCTCTTTATGCAGGTGACTAGGAACTATGGTTCCCTAAGGAGGTAACGTAAAACAACAGTTCATCGTGTTTTAGTTGTGGATTTTCTATGTACAATTTAGGCCAGGTAGTCCTGTTTTAAGACATCAATGACTGATCTCTGGTAAGCATTTACAGTTGAGATTGTGTGATTATGTAATGGAAAAAGATGAGAAGAATGTAAAGTTTGCGGTTGTTTCTTAAAGCCGGTTTTGTAGTTGGACATGACATGTTTGTGTCATATTGGCTTCTGGCGAGCATACTTTCTCTTTTGGCATTTATGGCTGCAAATTTGCTACTATAGCTGTTAGATTTCTCACTGTTGCATACATTCACATCTTGTTTTTATTCATTTAGGTGATGAATCTATTCCTTTTAAAAGTTTTAGATTCATCGAAAACGTTATATGCATATTCTTTTTAGAGTTAAGTACATTTTTGGTCCTTGTGGTTTGGTGCGTTTTTCACTTTTGGTCCAAAATTCAAAAAAGTTTTGGTTTTGGTCCAAAAACATAGTTTCGTTCCACTTTTAGTCCAATCCCGTGAATTTGGACTAAAAGTGGAACGAAACTATGTCTTTTGGACCGAAAGTGGAACGAAACTATGTGTTTTGGACCAAAACTAAAACTTTTTTGAATTTTGGACCAAAAGTGAAAACGCATCAAACCACGAGGACTAAAAATGTACTTAACTCTTCTTTTTATAAAACTTATCTGAAATGTGCTTCATCATTTTGTTTTTCATAATTTTCGAGTTTAAATTTCAGTTGTTTAACAAAACCACTGATGCTTATTTGATGGTCGAAGTCAGACTGACCTTTAATTTTTGGAATTACTTTTCTTATTTGTTGACGATTAATATCAAGACTTTGTGTATCAGTTCACACAACATGTATCTTCGATGAAATAACGTTTACATGCCATAACCTACGTGTCAGTGCTTTGTTGGTTTATGAAGAAGTCGTGTACTTCAGGTTCAATCAACATATTGCAATTTAAGGGGAAGAGAACTTTGCGAGAAGAGAAAAGTGAGAAGTTTCAATCACACATTTCAAATAAGGAGAAGAAAATAAGGAGAAGTTTCATATATCCATTTTTACTGGCGCATCTCAAATATGCGCAAGCTGATGCATAAAGATAAACCCGACCTAAATGAAAATTTCGTCACAACACCACAAACGAGAAGTTATGTATCACATAGAACACACTTTGGTTATTTGACTTTTGACAAAGCTTAAATTTCGTTCCTAGTGTTCTAACCAAATTCTTCTTTAAGTCGGGTTTAACTCGCTTAGTTGTTTGTATTCATAAACATCTTGGCATGTAGATTGAAGATGAGTGATTCCGGACACCAACGGGCACAATAGCTTTCTTGCGCATGTCCATTTCCATAGATGGGTGCTTAAACATTACGTTAACACTAATAAACTATAATCTAAATTGACTACACGAATTACAAAAGCTCCCCTATTAAAAAACAATGCAACAAGAAACTGTTCCGAAAAGAACATGTTATATGAAATTTAGAAACTGTTATCTCTCCCAGTTGCTACTTGAATATGCATTTCAGAAAATTATAATTCAAGAACATAACATCGGTCATTTCTTATGTGATCGAGCATTAGGCAACACAAAACAACGCGTGCAATCCAGTAGATTTGCATGAGAGAAATACTACCAAAATGTGGAGAGCCCATAATCAGAAAGGGGATCTTCCTCTTCCTCTATCCGTGGGGATAAACCCACAAAGATTGTTCACGATATATACATATGCTGAATTGAATTCTGCTACCGAAAGTAGACCTTTCGAGCTGGTTTGACAGTATCCCTATCTTTGTTTTGGTTGTTGGTCTTTTCCTGCTGCAAGAAAGTCACCAAATGAGCAAAAATGATGGAAACAATCTTTTAGATCAGGATTTTCCAGGAGTGTGCAAAACTTATACTACAACCATAGCAGCCAAACTACATCGGAATCGGTACTCTGTCCAAATACATAGCAATAAATCGGTTCTTGATCTGATATGATACAAAGACGGATTCCGTTTTCTTTTACTTTAACTAAGCAACGTTTTTTACACAAAAAGTTTGGTCTACATCACCAGCACAAAGTTGAGTCCGGTTCATGGTACGCTCCACACGTGTAAAACTTTCAACAGATGGTAGAAAATTGCAAGCTTTGACATCACAGTATAGGGTTTATGTATTAAAAATACAGTCCGCATTCGTTTTCTAAGTAGTTGTCCTAGTTTGAAATTTGGATCTCAAACCCATCACAGGTACTCTCGATGTATAAATTGGATTCTTTCAAAGAATATAGAGATTTATTTCTCTGATCTTGAAAAGACCTATGTTGGACTCAAATACTACACTTACTAGGGAGTAATCCAAAATTTTGGCAGTAAACAGAAGATCACACAAAAGACAGTTCCACATCAGAGCATTCATACTATATAGCACAGAAAAGCAGAATCCACGATCTGAGTATGATATTCCTTAAGATTAATTGAATAGTATCTCCATATTGATATAATTTCTCTTCATTTCTCTAGTGCAGATATCGAATGTTATATATAAGAGACTGATATATAACTAAGTATGGTAGAAAGATAACCTTGAAAGGAACAGAATAACTGAAAGTACCTTTAATCCAATTGGCTTTTTCGTGCCATTTTTCTGCGCCACACTTTGCTTAGAAGCTCTCTGTACATTCCCTACGGGCTGAGCTACCTTATCACCAGTTTTAGTCTTCTGACATGGAGCCGTTGTCGCCGTTGCAGTTTCTTTAATACTAGCAAGAGAGACAGTACGCCTGCCAACACCTACTTTCTTAGTTTCTTTACTAATCATTTGGTTCTGTTCATTAACCTTGCGTGGCATCAAAACTTTTCCAAGCGGTTTAGGCTGGTGAACCTGCAAAATTTGTAGTACAATTTAGACCGCATTAACACATAAAACAGCATTCATATGGTACTAAACATTTGCTCCAGAACACTAGATTTCTTAGTATCAACCACTCGAATATTAATTTTGATGGAAAACTATCACAGTTGATTACCTTTCCCTTGTCTGTTACTTTGGAAGCAAGCTGTCTATCAGGCACACTCCGAGCATTTATAGCAGAGGCTTTCGTCACATTTGCAGTTTTGGTTTTGTGTTTTGGTGGTTGAGAGACTCTCTTGACACTAATACCATCTCCAACAACGACTTTCTTATCTGCAGAACCTTGGTCCAACGGGGAATCTACACTTGATTTACCTAAAGAAGATTTGCTGTCTTCTGAACGCGTACCGCCGCTAGCCACCACCCTTGCAGCTGGTCTTGTGGCATAACTTTTTCTGACATTCAACCTCAGTAATGACAAAAGTTCACTAGTTTGACCAGATACTTCCATAGACTTCTTTACTTGGGGTTCGCCGTGATCAGATGTAAGATTACTCATTGAACTGCTATCAGTAAGACCACTTGCTAAAGAAGATGAACGAGATTTTGCAAGTTTCGGCCCTGAATCGACAGTAACGCCACTAGCTAAAGAAGTCGAGCGGGATTTTGAAAGTTTTGGTCTTGAGTTGTCAGTAACATCAGTTGCTAAAGAAGACGAACCCGACTTTGAAAGTTTTGGCCTTGAGTTTTCTGTAACACCACTTGTCAAAGACGATGAACGTGATTTTGTTTTCGGCCTTGAGTTGTCACTAACACCAGAAACTAAAGAAGTCGAACGGGATTTTAGAAGTTTCTGCCTAGAGTTATCGGTAAGACCACTTTCAGAACTGGAACACGGTTTCGGGCCTCCATTTTCTCTTGATTTTGCAGTATTGGAAACGGGTTTCGCCTTATTACTCGACCCTTTGCTCCCAGCAGATTTCTTGGTTAAATTCTTCACTGGACCTTGCTGATTCGAGACGGTCTTGCCCTTTTTCTGTCCCCAGTTTTTGACTTTGTAGCTTTTGCCCCGTGATTTTGAAACTGAGGCAGGAAGCTTGGGAGAAGTTGGTTCTTGTATGGTTATCGAGTTTGTAGGATGGAATACTTTTGAAATTAAATGCCTTGAAGTACGTTGATGGAACCTATAGAGACGTTTTTGAAGTACACAAAATTAGCTTGAGGTATTTCAAAAGCCAACAGAAATTAGAAGCAAGTTGTTCTTAGATACTTACTCATGGCATGTATCGAACCACGAGTCATCACTGCATTTCAACAAAAGACAACATTGGTTTAGCAAATGATATTAACTAAAACTAATGCATACAAATATCCATGTATCTTGACACAACTTCTAACCCTAGTGTGGGGGTGTTTGAGATTCTTATTAAATGCTTATTATCTACTTATACTATTGTTTTGAAAAAAAGATAAGCAAGGCCAAACACTCTATTATAAACTGTTTATCTGCTTATTTTATAAGACCTTAAGCAGTTGAAATGAGCAGGTTGTGTCGGCTTATTTTTAAAACATATAAACCGTTAAAGTAAGCAATCCTAATCCTAATCCTAATATATGTATACAAGTCGATCTATAAAAGCATGGTTAACAGGCGTTACAGAATTGTACAATCACCTCCAATGTCGAACAAACTACTGCACACCATAATATAACATAGAAATAGAAAGATATACTCACTTGTCATCATTGGGCAAATCGCATAAACTGAGATCAGCCCACATAGGTGCTTCGATTTCGTCCTGCACAATACGGATCAAACAATGTTGTAACATAAAAACTGCAGCAGCACCAGTTACAAGAGCAAAATATATTGACCTATTCTTTCTAACAAAAGAAATTACAGCTACAAGCTGACCCAAGTGGCCAAGTGTGTGGCAGAGCTAATAACTTGCAATTACACGGAGCGGTGGCACTGTCCCAATTCAACTAAATCTAATTATATACTCAATAGATAGGTGATTCGGTTTCGTCCTGATGAATACCAAAAATAAAACGTGTGAGACTAATACCTATGACACATAATTATTCCTCACCAACAAATTACCAGCACTAAGGTACCATTCTTTCCAACGGAAACAAATTGGCTAACAAAGCCAACGAGTTGCAATCTGATGGAAGTGTCAGTCAAAGGTGGGAGTACCAGTCATGGAATAACATAGCAGCATATATAATCAACAAAAGTTTGAAAACATATACCTATTCAACACATATATTATCCGCTCGATCGATAAACTAGACTACCACGAGTCGCAACTTCGCAAACACATCTGAATTATTGCGAGGGAGGCCAAACAGCAGAATCAAATCCAAACACTCATGGTACAAATGATAATAATTATGCAAATCTCAATCCCAAACACCCTTTTACACAAGCGAAACAACTTAATCAAACAAAAATTCAATAGAAAAACGATTAAAAAGAAATCTGATGATGAAAATATACCAGAAAACCCCAATGATCGTCATTTTCAAAGGCGGAAGATGCCGTTGTTTGTTTCGGCTTCGATTCCATTAGATTTTAACTGAAAATTTTGAATTGATTGGTGTGATTTAGTTCATGAAACCCTCACCATGATTGATACTCTGTGATTTAGCTTGGGATTCTAACAATGCCGTTAGGATTTTGAATTCTTGTAAAATGATGTATTGATCAAGGTCCTTCAAGTATTCCTTAGTTGCCACTTTTAGTTCTTTTGGTGTAGGGCCGAGCAAAACTAACCGAACCGACAAACCAAGCAGAGCCAAACCGATCGAAACCGAACCGACCATTTTCGGTTTTTGTATGTTTATGGTTTTCGGTTTCGATTTTGCTCGGTTCGGTTTAGTTCGGGTTAAAAAAAATATGCCTAATTATCTATTCGGTTCGGTTTCGGTTTTGCTCGATTTACTTCGGTTCATGTTTTCCTCAAAGTCAGTTTTTAGTACGGCTCGGTTTTTGTCGGTTCGGTTTGGTTTGACCTGATGCTCAGCCCTATTTTGAGTTTTGGGTGTTTATTTCAGCTTATATACTTGGCTTATGGCGTATTTGGTTTTGAGCTTATGTTTCATAAGTTTACTTTTTGCGGTTTATTTTAAAACTTTTAGGTTTATGTAAGTTCATCATATCATAATGAACTTGTATCAGTCGAAAAGTTTCAAAATAAGCCACAAAAAGTAAGCTTATAAATCATAAGCACAAAACCTGAAAAGCCATAGCAACAGACGTTTTCGAAAAATCGCGTTTTGGATACCTAAACTGTAAAAATATTATTTTATGTCACAAACTTCTATAAAATGAACATTTTAATGGGTTGTCACGTTAAAAATAACAACACATGTTAGAATTTCTGGGATGACAAATCACGAGTAAAACTTTATAAAAGTACTTTATGTAGTTTACATACTAAAACGCGACTTTAAGAAACATTTGTTACTACTTCCGTCATAAAATAAGTGTTCAGTTTGACTCTGAAGAGTCAAACTGGTTCACTTTTGACCTTAACTATTTTTGTGTGTGTTACATAATACTTGATGTAAAATATATGAATGGATTGAGTTTTAAGTGTATTTTCATTGGTATAATTTTTTTCAAATATTACATAATAAAAAAAAATTCAATGTCAAAGTTGACCTAGTTTGATTAAGAAAAGTGAAAGTGAACACTTATTTTGATACGTAGTGAGTACTATTTTATGAAATAAACCCTTTACTAAGAGTGAATTAGTTTTTTAAAGTTTGTGTTTGATTCCAAGATTTGAAAGAGTGTAAAACTACATAAAAAATTTAATTTAAATATAAGTAACAAGTTTTGCACACAAATGATTTATATCTCACATGTTAATGGTCAAAGATATAAAGTCATAATGCAGATGTTGAGGACTGAAATACTGACCCGACCCTTATGTGTTATTTGCAGCTAGTGTGATATACCAAAAGGACATGTTAAAAACATTTATCAAAACTAAACGATTACTCGTGCATAGCAACGAAATTTTATAGCGGCGGATAGTTATAATGATAAATAAAAGTTTGTGGGTTATAAACGAACAATGATAAAAGTTTGATAATTTGGGGATTAAATATAATGCTCTGAAACCCGGTTCGACCCGGCCGGTTCAACTGGATTAACCGTTTTCAGTCAAAAAGCGGGTCAAATTAAACCGATTTTTATATTTTCAAAATCCGGTTTGACCCGGTGGAAGACCGGGTTGACCCGGTAGTCGAACAGTTTGAATCGGTGACTCGACCTAATCGATTAGAGACCCGGTTTCCAAAACATTGATTATAGTTTCCATAAATAGATTACTTAATTTTTTCACTTTTCAAGTTTGTAGATTTTTCTATTAGGCTAAACGTAATGGGACGACCTTTTGCGGTCGGTCGTCCCATGTGGCAATAAAAGAGACCTGGTCACCCCACTACGTCGACCGAAGCAAGACCTGGTCACCCCCAACCTTTGCAAAGTTAGGGTCTTCTGCACGACCTTACAATTGGAGGAAAATTTCGTATTAAAAAAAATTAACTCTTTCTTTTATATTTTTATTTTTGAAAAAAAATAAACAATTCACTATAAAATCTTACTTTTTATACCATTTTTAATCACAAAACACATACATTTTATACACTTTCATTATCATTTTTAAATGACTTGTTCGATACTACATAGCGACGATGAAATTCAAGTTTTGGTTCAACACTTTCTTAAAAGAAGGTTCTGATAAAGATTACGAGTTAAATCTTTCTATGTACAGAAAGGCGGCAAAACTAGAAACTATTTTAGTGTAATGTTGTTTTAATTTAATGTTTTAAATAAAGTATTGTATTTTAAATTCCGTTATTATATTTTCAAATTTTGAATTCCAGCGGCTATATTTTCACTATGTGAATGCTTTTGGTGGCACTGTAACTGGATGTTTGAGAGACATCGACAACTTTCTTAAAAAGAGAAAACTTGAACAAGTTGTTGCAATAGTGAAGTCTTGTTCTCCGAATGCTCTTGGAGATTTAAATGTGACTCTGAAAGATCTATCGAGTACAGTACCTGGAACAATACACTACAAAGTCCTTGATGTGGGTAGTTATGAAAATGATATTACAGTAGGAGCTGTTATGATACTTGCCAATGTCTCAGTTTTTACTCCTAAACCATCAAAACATTACCTTAACATTACAAAAAGAAATGTGGTTGAGGTTTTCCGTAAGGATACGGTTTCATTAGCTTAACATTATTGTTATTCAATTCCGTAATGTAATTTTCAATTTCGTAATGTAATTTTCAGTTCCGTAATGTAATTTTCAAATTTGAAATCAAACAACTACTATTCCAACGGATACTATTCGAACTATATATTTTAAAACGTATCTGTGTTGTATTTTTAAATTCTGTCAAGTTCATGTTTTTTATTTTCGTAATTTTTTTCCGTTTTTTCTTCCGTGTATTTTTATTTCCGTATTTTAATTTATAAAATGTTTAATTATTAATGTAATGTTTTTTAAAAAAAAAAATTGTTCGGTGTCTTCTGCGGTCACCACTACATGTGTTTGGTCACTGTGTGGTCTAAGAAAGAGAAAACAGAGTTGGTGCTGACGTGACGGTGTCCTCTGCGGTCACCACTACATTCAGTCTTATAGATTAGTATAAAATAGATAATATCTCTTTCCTTTCAAAGAGTATGAGTGTAATGAAACGGTATTAAATCTATCAGGTTGGAGGAAGTCATTATTTATTTACTCTCTCCGTCTTTGCATCAAAATAATTGTTAAAAAAAATTGTAGTTTAAAAAAACATAATGATTAGCGTTTTTTCTTTCTTATTTTTTGCATAATGACACTTTTAACCTTAACTAATTATTTAATATCTCCTTTAAAGTTTGTAACAAATTTTTTAATATCTCCTTTAAAGTTTGTAACAAGTTTTCATATGGTAAACTCAACCGCATATCTATATTTAGTAGTTGACAATTGAAATGGAAAATCTAAAAAAGAAACATAAACTATTAATTCAAAACAGGGTTCATCTAGTATTTTTGTATACTATTTTTTTATTACAAAATAGAACAAACAACACATTATATATATTTTCCATTAATTTTCATAATTCACTATTGGTAACATATGACCTGTTGAAATCCATATTTCCAAACAAAACTGCAACACTTTTTACATTATACGATATGTAAAATTGGATTTCATATAAGGGCCAAAGTACACAACCCAAAACCTACACAAACTCACCCCGCTCGGTAATCTTGCCAATGACGAATCAGCTTCCTCGCGTCTTTGCGGGTTTTCTCATATGTTGACTCGAACACAAAAGTCAAACACGTCATATTATGACGGGTCTTAGCAAATGATCATTTTGCACTTCATTCACCGGTATCGCTTACTTAACTTCCCCCACCACGACTGCTTTCCTCTTTTATCTGAAGCCCCTTCGCCATTTACACCCTTTACAATTTTCGATCTTGTTTCCCGTAACTGATGTTTGTATTCTTTTTTCCACATCTCAAATCTGTCTTTTATCCTTTTAAATTCTTCTATTTGCTTCGAATAAGACATGTGTCCTGACTTTGAACCAATAATGGCTCTTGCATCGTCATCAAAATTCTGTCTCTTTTGCTCGAACTCCTTTGATAAGTGACCCACCACATCGGGATTTTGAGTTCCTGATATCTCATCCCTTGATTCGTCTGCACTAAGCGTCTTCTTGGCTGCAGCCAGACTCTTCTGCATCGTTAAATCCATATTAAGATTATGTACAAGTGTAAGGGTTTGATAATAATAAAGCCTCTTAACTTTCACTATTTAAATTGTTTAACCGCTAAACTTGTTCATACAATGGCTTGTTTAACTTTTTTATGTCGACCAGACAACTTTAAGTCCCTTAACTTGATTATTGATCATGGTAACAATCTCGAAAAGAATGAACCAAAAAGAATAGTTTAAGGCTCAAACTACTAAAAATTATAAAGTTCAGTGGTTTTACCAATAATAATCCAACATGTAACGGCTAACTAGGTATGAAGGGTAGAAGGGAAAACTCACTTGTAAAGAAGACATCTGCCTTTGCCATGTTTCTTCTACCGATTTCATTTTGGTTTCCTGTTCTAACCACCGTGCTTCGAATTGTCGTACTTGTTCCTTCAATTCATTATTTTCGTGCTCTTTTTGGGTCAAGGACACTTCCATCTTTTTAACTAGCTTCTTCAGCTCTTCAACATCCGAGTGCAAAACTGGAAGATCCTCTGGTGTAACTTTACTGAAAGACTTTCGACCAGCTTTTGAGCTGTCGGGAGCTGACATTTTCCACCTGCGTAAATGACTATAATACCCTCGAGCCAACCACCCACGAGTAACTGCAAAAACCGATGCACGGGTTGGTATAATGTGATGACTCAAACTTCAAAAGGGAACAAAAAAGTATATAGTGACAGGTGTACCTGATTGTATATGAACGACTGCCTTCAAATGATCAAGTGATCTTGGTGCAACCTGGTGACTCGGTTTTGTTACAACACTGCATCTCTTCCTTGTATTTTCACCACGAACAACTGCAATGATATTCAATTGTTAATTTGTGGCAATGACAAGAAATTAATAAGTACTATTCTAACGACTTACATGATTGCAGTGAGACAGCTGCCGACATTAATTCACGGAAGTCACGAACTCTGCCCCGATGACAGCTGTTTTGCACTTTGTATGTGCCTTGCATTACTTCTCGTCTAATTTTTTCCAATACACTAACCTGTTCCGCTCGGAAATATATTTTTGTAAACCCAAGTTGGTATGTTTCCGGTTGAATATTATATTGCTGCAGAACAGCAACCGATACACTCGGATCATGACAATGACTGTTTTCCGGAAGAAGGCAGCCAAACCTAATAATACAGTAGATAATCTTAATAATCCATTAAGTAATTTTTAATTATTCAATAAAGCTTTAAGGTACTAATTTTGTAACTTTACCTGCTAGAAAATTCTTGATGTGTCATACGGTTAGGATATCGGGATTTCGACATTTTCACGGTCTCAAAAATACCGCTGCACATGAGCTGTTGCAAGACGATATCCTTTTCATACATTCCAGGAAGTTGTTTGGCATTCGGTCTTATGCATTGGATGAAATGTGGTTTTGAATTTTCCAAGAATTGGATTAATTTGAACAGTTTGTTCTTAAACTTTGTACCAACGCTTTGTTTAACCATATCAGACATATCTGACTCACTTGTTAAAAAGTTCTTGCAGCATGACGAGAGGAACATGATGGTATCAGGCTGCAGTGTATCTCGGTTCTTTTCGATGAACCCGGTTGTCTCGTATTGAACCTCCCCAGCATAATGTTGAACCTTGAAAGCTGCCTTTTTGTTGTTAAACTGCAAACTGGAACTTAAGTGTTGTTTTATCTTGTTGGAAAAGGTCAAATCGGTGGCTTCAGATGCATTTGAAACCTCATCTAGAATTGATATTAGCCCTGCAGTTTTCTGGAAAAAAAACAACGTAACCGGAAATAAGTACAAATTTGACAATCATTTTCAAATGTAAAATAGTAATGCATAGTAATAATACCTTTTCAAAGAGATTTAAACATCCTTGGTTGTCTACAAACTCCACCTTTTTCCAGTCAATACCTTCCGATTTATATTCCTAATAAAAAAATAACTGTGATCAATATTTTGCGTAAAACATAAAAGAAAACAAAAAGAGACGTGACACACACCTCTTGTTCAAGCTTAAATAGATGTCGAACAAAGTGCTGGTGCAGCCTCTCATCAGCATAGTTTATCAACATTTGTTCAAAGCTATTTTTCTGTAAAGAAACATTCAGAAACGAGATGACATAATGACATCCATAACGTGATACATTTATATAAACAAATATTACGTTTAAAATATTGTATACCTGAACCGACTCAAAGCCATACATGTCTAGAATGCTTATAGACCTTGCGTTATGTTCTCCGTCCCCCTCTAGTGATCTATTAATTGTTTCAACAAGCCAGCTGAACAAACTTGTGTAAACAAATTTTGCCAATGCGTCTCTTGTATCAATCGCCTAAACAAAAGATAACGATTTTTTTAACTTACAATACTATTAACTAAAACTGTTGTGGGTTTGATATATGACTTCAAGTACCTGCTGCAGAGTTGAAATTCGGACCATATCATCAGAAGCAGACTGATTTTTGTTGGTACATAGAGCAACTGATAGGTCCTTCACTTTGCAACCCATCAATCTAGCAGCACTTCGACTAGCTGTCAAAACACAAGGCCGTTCATAACTATGTTTTCTTTTATTACAGCGATAACCATGAAATTACCTACTGGTGGAAAAATATGTGGGTTGGGTAATGTGTCAAAACATGTATATTTTGCAAGGTGGGTCAAAACGAATAACACAGTAATCTTTGCCGAATATCATAAAAATGGACTTGTTTGGGCTATTTTATCAAAGATTTGGGAGCAGTTGGTCCCCTCCCTTTTTGAATGGGTATGAATGGGCCTTTCAAAAGTTAAACGGGTATACTTTGGTTGACCCGTGCTCGTTTTGATAAGTTCCCCTTTAGACATGTTGTCCGACCGACCTGCCCGTTTTGCCACACAAAACTGTTCATAACTACTTTTTCCTTTATTTTAGCAATAACCATGAATACCTACTGGTGGAAAACTGTGTGATTTGGGTAACGGGTCAAACCGTGTAAAGCTTTCAAGGTGGGTCAAAAAAGGTTGGTTGGGTTACGTTGACACCCAACATATCTTATTTCTTTTACTTTCTTAAATAACTAAAGTATTGGATACACATGCAGGAAGCTCGTTTTGAAAATATTATCATAACAAAATATGTGCCTTTTGGATCATACCCCATAGGTAGTTATATCATGGTAAACACCGGGTAAAATGATATCATAGATAATTTGGAAAAATTAAAGAAAACTAAACATAGATAACATACCTTCATCAATCATCACCGTAACATGATTTTCAAGGTCAGTTACTTCAAATGAAATATTCCCCAACCATAGAACTGCAGCAAGTAATTTGAATATACGCTCTTGATCTTCATGAGAAATTCCAAGGGTGTCCAAGGCTTCCTGATCCAACATACATCCTCGTTAAAGTACTACTTGTAATTATTTTATAATTTCTGGAAACTAATGATATTACTAATAATATGTGGTTTTACCATCAGTTTTTTGAAATTTTCGGCATCGTCAACTTCATGGATTTTCAGGCACCCGCTCTTATTAAGATACTTGTACTCGGTTGCTATTCTTAAGTTTAGTTTATCTGGTAAAGGATAAAATCGGTTAAACAAACAAGTTCTAACAAGCATGCAGCTATAAATAATTAATATAGACAAACCTCTCATATCAGAGGTCGCCCCGGCACACATTTGGTAAAAAACATGGTATGACCTTTCGCTTCGGTTGAGTTGCGATATTCTCGACTACAAAGAAAAAATCAAAATCCTTCAATAGTGTAATTCTTATATCAACCAATGAAATAAATACAAGAAACAACAACAAAGTACAAAAATTAATTACCTTTTCAAGAAGAACTGTTGACAATATCATCAACACAAAAAGTCGATTAGTAAAACTTAAATAAATTAAAATCCCCCTAATTAAAAGTGTGTATGCTTACGTGTATGAACATAAGCCCCTTGTATTATCCCCTTCGTGTTATAATGAATATCGATTAATTTCCCCTGCACCACATTAAAATCCTAGTCAGACCCCTCGAGGTAATATCGCACTTGTTAAGAACAAAATGATTCAGAACTCACAAATCGACTAGAATTTTTATTCCTTGATGTCTTTGCATTCCCAAAAGCTTCTAGGATACAGCCAGATTGCAGTATTTTGCCTGTGATATCACTATCACCGCCTCCAGCTTCTACCAGATACTCTACCGCTAATTTTGCCGTTACACTCTTTCCACCTCCACTTTCCCCACTGTATATAAAAAGAAGTTGGCAACGTATTATAACTTCAACATAGACGTTTTGGATGGCATACGCTAATAATTGAAGTTGACAAAAATAAACTAACCTGATAATGATAGACTGATTGGAGCCATCTGCAAGTATCGTAATGAAAGTTATGAGTGGTGACAAAACTTATTATCAAATACTTCAGACTTTGCCAAACACTCGAACAACTTATTGCGTTTGATTTATTTGATTCTGATTATTCTATATCACATAACAATTTACAAAACGCGCATCCAAACATCCTTAAAAAGGTGAAACTCACCTCTCATCATATCATTGTAGGCAGCATCCGCTACGGCATATACATGAGGACTATCCAAAATCTTCTCTCTATAAGCCATGATGACGTCACTTCCAGAAACCGAGACATCTTTGAAGGTGTCTGGCTTGTTTGGTAGTGTTGGTAGTGTTGTCTGTTACTTGTGGTGTGTTGGGTTGTTTTTGTTGGTGGTGTGTTTTGTTTGTTGGTTTGAATCTGGGGGTTGTTTTGGGATTTGGTGGATCGTTATTAGGAGTTTTAGTGCGTTGTGGTGTTGGTGTGTGTTTTGGGTGTTGTGTTTATTTGGCTTGTATGGCTGTGTCTGGGTGTTTAGGTAGGTGGTGGTGTGTGGTTGTGGGGTTATGTGGTTTTTGGTTGATAGTGGTTGTGTTTTGTGGTGATGTTGTGGTGGCTTTTGAGTAGTTTTGGGGTGTGGTTGTGAGTGGTGGTGGGGGGTTTTGTTAGTGTTTTTTTGTCTTTTTGTTTGGGTGGGTTGTTGGGTATGTGTTTTTGGGGTGTGTTTTTTGATTTTGGTTGGTGGACGTTTTGGTGGCGGTTTTTTTGTTGGTTTGGTCTTTTATGTGGCTTTGGTTTGGGGTTCTGGTTTTGGGGTGTTGGGGTGTAGGTGATGTGTGTGGAGTTTGTGGTTGTAGTGCTTGGGTTGTGGTTGAGTTATTGGTGGTGGATTTGTGTTGATTGGGGGGTTTTTTTTGTTAGGGTGTGGGGGTTGTTTTTGTGTGGTTTTGTGTTGGGTCGTTTGTTTAATTGGGGTATGGTTTGTTTTTTTTTTTTTTTTGTTTTATTTGGTTGGGGTGTTCTGTAGGGGTTGGTTGTTTTTTCTTCGTGTTCCAAAGTATCGTGGTGGTGGGTTCTCGGGTGGGGTTGGTGGTTTGGGGGGGAAGGGGGTGGGGTTGTGGGTGGGTGGGCTGTGGAGGTGTGTGTGGGTGCTTGTGTGTTTATATTTGTATTTGAGGGGGGGTTGGTTTTTTGATTGTTGTGTAGTTTGATAGTTGTTTGTGGTTTTATGTTTTGTGTGTTGCGGTAGTTTGTTTAGTTGATTTGTTTGATTTTTGTTTTACGTGGGGGTTTGGTTTGTTTTGGCGTTTTGGCTGCTTGTAGGGTGTTTTGGTGGGGGGGGTTGTGGCGTTGGGGCGTAGGTTGGCGGGTGGCTGGGTGGGTTGAGTGGGATGTTGGTGGGTGTTGTGAAGTGTGTTTCTTTGGTTGTTGTAGAAGGTTTGTGTTGGGGGTTTGTTGTAGGTGTTTAGGTTATGGGGTTGGTGGTTTGTGTTTTTTATGAGAGGGGTTTTGGGCTGTTGTTTGGTTTGACTTTGTGTTGTTGTGTTTTTTGTGTGTTGGGTTTTTTTGTTTGTTTTTAGGGTGGATGATTATTTAGTCTGTTGTGGTGTGTGTATATTGGAAGGCTGTGTGTTTGGCTGGGTGTGTTCGAGTGGTTGGTTGTCTGGTGTTTGGGGTGGTGGGGGATTGTGTGGGTAAGGGGGGGGTGGGGGAAGTGTTGGTGGCTGTGGTTGTTTGAGGGCGTGGTTCGGGTGTTTTGCGTTTTGTTTTGGGTGATTGTGGGTGTTTTTTTTTTTTAGTATGTGATTGGTGTTTGGGTTTTTTTTTGTTGTTGTTGTTGGTTTTTAGTTTATGTGTGTGTTGCTTAGTAGCGTTGTGATTGTGTGGTTATTTGTAGTGACGTGCTGTGTTAAGTTTTTAGGTGTTGCTTTTTGATGTGGTATGGTTCTGATGTTTTTTTGGTGGAATTGTTTGGTTTGGGTGGTGTTTGGGTATGTTGTTTATATTTTATGTTATTTTGATTTTTGTGTTTTGTGTTTGTTTTGTTTTTTTGGTTGGTTAATTTGTGCTTTTTTGGGAGTTTTGTCGGTTGGGGATGGTTTTTTTTTGTGGGTTTGGTGTTTGTTTGTGTTTGGTTTTTGTTGTGCATTTTTGTTTTAGGTGTTGTTGTTTTTTGGAGATGTTTTTTTGTGGTTGTGTTTTTTATTGGTGGTTGTTGTTTAGTTTGGGTTTGGGGTATACTTTGTGCTTTTGTTTGATTGTTTTTGGTTTGGGTTTGATTTTTTGTTTTTTTTTTGGTGGTTTTGTTGTTTGTTTTTGAGGGTTGGTTTTGTTATTTTTTGGTGGGTTGTTGGTGGGTTTTGTTGTGTTGTTGTTGATGCTTATGTGTTAATTTGTGAGATGCTGGTTTTGTTTGGACGTGTAGTGTGTTGTTGGGTGGTTTGGGTGGCGTGTAGGTGTGTTTGATGTGGTGGGTTGGGGGTTTTTTTTTATTGTTTTGGGGGGGTTGGGGTGTATGGTTGTTTTGGTGTGGTAGAGGTTGTGAGGTGGGGTTGGCTTTAGTGGTTTCTGTGTTTGTAAGGTTGGGGAGTAGGTTGGGGCAGGGGTGTTGGCGTTTTTGTAGCGTGGATATGCGGGGGGTGGGTTGTTGGGTGGGGTGGGCGAGGAGGGAGTGGGTAGGGGGAGTGGGGGGGTGGGGGGGTGTGTGTGGGTTGGGGGTTGTGGGTGTTGTTGTCGTTTCGGTCGTTTTGGTGGGGTGGTTGATCGGGTGAGTGCTGGTGATCTTTTAGTTTCGTGGCTTTGGGGGGGGGTAGGTTTTGGGGTTGGTATGAGGTGTTTGGGTATTTGGGGGGGGTGTGGGATTTGGTAGGGTTGGGGGTGTTTTTGTTTGTTATATGTTTGATTTTTTTGGTGGGGGGGTGATCTGGTGGTGTTTGAGGTGTTTGTTTTTGTGGGTTGGGGGGTTGCCTTTGGTGGTTTTTGTTTTGTGTGGGGGGTTGTGTGATGCGTGGGGGGTTGTGGGGGTTTGTTCGTGTGTTGTTCTTGGTGGGTTCGATTGTGTTGGGGGAGTTGTGTGGTGGTTGATTTTGGGTCTTTTGTTGGTTGTAGTGTTTGGTATGGTGTGGTAGGGTGTCTTTAGGTGTTTTTTGGATATGATAGGTGGGGTGCGTTGCTGGTGGTGGGGTGGCGGTGGGGATGGTAGGGGGCGCGCGGGCCAGGGTGTTTGGTAGAGGGGGCAGGAGGGTGGGGGTGTGTTTAGGCGTGCTGGTTGAAGGTTGGTTTGTGCGTATGAGTGGGTGTTTGTGGTATGTTTGGTTTCTATTAGGGGTTAGTGTCGGGTGATATTAGTTTGGGTTGTGGGTCTTGTTGTTGGGGTATAGGGTGTTGGTGGGATTGGGGTGGAGGCGGGGACTGTATTGTGGGGATGGGTTGGGGGTGGGAGATCGGGTTGGTCGTGGGGGCGGAAGGGGTGGGGGTGGGATGGGTGGGGGGGTGGCTTTGGTGAGGGGTGTGTGTGGGTGGTGTTGTGGGGTGGGGTGGGAGGGTTTGGGGTGGGGGCGGGGTGGGGGGGGTGGAGTGGGGTTGGGGGGGGGGGGGAGGTTGGGGGGGTGTTTGAGTGGGGGGAGGGTGGAGGGGGTATCGGGGGGGTGGGAGGTGTGGGGGAGGGACGGTGGGGTTGGAGCGTGGTGGGGGTAGAGTGTGGTGGGGGGGTTGGGATGGTGGCGGGTGGGACGGGTGGGAGGGGGGTGGTGGGGGTTGGTGGGTTGTTGGGGGGATGTTGTGGTGGGTTATAACCTTTTTGTTGATTTGGTTTGTTTGTTTGGTTGTTTTTTTGTGGTGTTTTTTGGGTTTTATTTTTGATTGGTGTTGGGTTTGCTTTTTTTTGTTGTTTGTGTTTTTTTGTGTGTGGTGTGTTGGTGGGTGGGGTTTTGTTTGTGGTGGTTTGTTGGTGGTCTGTTTGTTTGTTTTGCTTGTTTTGGTGTGTGTTGTAGATTGTGTGTGTTAGTGGAGGGTGGTGTTTTTTTTTTTTGTGGTTTGTGTATGGTGGTTGTGGTGTGTTGAGTTTGTGTTATTGTTTGATGTTTTTGTTTTTGTGGATTTTTTGCACGCGGCTTTGATTTTATGTGTGGTGTTGGTTGTATGGGGGTGTTGTTGTGTGGGTGGTGCGGGCTGCTGGTTGTGGATTTGGGGGTGTTGGTTGTTTTTGGGGGTTTTATGTGGTGCAGATGTTTTTGAGTGTGAGTGGTGTTGTTGGGGGGGGTGTGTAGTGTGGTTGTAGTGGTTTGGGGTGAGTGGGGGTTGGGGGGGGTTGTGATTGGATGGGGGTGGGTTGGTAGGGGCGGTTGTGGGGGGGTATGTGGGAGCGGTTGTGTGGAGTGGTTGGTGTGGGGTGTGGGGGGCAGGTGGGGGGTGGCGATGGTTGGGGGGAGGGGTGGGGGGGTGGAGGGGGAGGGGGGGGGGGGGGGGGAGTTGGTGTGTGGTGGTGGGGGGGGGGGGGGCGGGGGAGGTGGGGGGTTGGGTGGGAGAGGATGGGGGAGGGGGAGACGTGGTTGGGCGGTGAGGGGGGGGCGGGTTCTGTTGGGCGGGGGGGTGTGGGGTGGGGGGGGGGGGGGAGGGGGGGGGTTCTAGGGTAGTTGGTTAGTGGTGCGTGGTGAGGGGGGGGTGTGGAGTTAGGGGATGGTGTTTGGGTTGAGGGAGGGGGTGTGGTGGTTGGGTGTTGGGGGTTGGAGATGTTTATTTGTGTTTGGTGGATCTGGTTTTTGGTGTTTGTTTTGGTTTTTGGTGAGTGTGTTTGTGAGTGTGGTTTGGGGGTTTCGGTTTTTTTGGGTGTGTGAGTGGTTTTTTGGGTGTTGTTGTTTTTTTGATTGGGGTGTTTGAGGAGTGTGTGCGTTGGGGTTGGGATCTTTCTGTGTATGGTTTTTTTCTTTGTGCTGGAGTTTTTTGGGGGTTTTTGTCAGGTTGTTTTTGTTGTTAGGTGTTGTTTGGTTAATGATTTGTGTGGGTTTGGTGGGTTTTTGTGTGCGGTGTGGGTGGTATGTGATAGTTTGGGTGGTTGTTTTTGTTTGTTTGGTTTTGGTTGTTGTTTGTATGTGTGGGTTTGGAGTGTAGTGGTTCGATTGTTTATGTTTGGTTTGTGGGTAGTGTTTTCTGATTTTGTTTGTCGGGTGGGGATGGTTTTGGTTGTGGGGGTGTGTTTTTGTGGTTGTTTAGTGGAGTGGGTTATTGGTCTATTTTTTTTTTTGTGGTGTGTTTGAATTTTGGTGGTTGCCAGTGTGTGTGGGTTTGTAGTGGGGTTGGGTGTGTTTGTTGGTTGGTTTGATTTTGTTGTTACTGTGGTAGTTTTTGATATTATTTTTTTTTTTGGTATGTTTGGTGTGGTGGTTTGGTGGCTGCTGTTGGGTTTTTGTTGGTTGTTAGGGGGAAGTTGTCGTTTGGTTGGTTTTTTGTGTTCGTGGTTTATTGTTTGTTTTGCTGTGGGCTTTGCTTTGTGTATGTTGAGTGGTGTCGTGTTGTTTGGGGGTGGTGGTGGGTGGGGGGTTGTGCGGGGGGTGGGGATAGGGCGTGTTGTTGGGGGGGGGTTGGGTGGGAGTGGGCGGGGGGGGGGTGTGGGGTGGACGGAGGTGGTTTTTGGGTGGGGTGGGTGGGTGGTTTTTTGGGGGGAGTTGTGGGTTTTATGGGTGGTTGGGGGTTGTGTTGGTTGGGGATTGTGGTTGAGCTTAGGTGGGTGGGGGGTGGGTATGGTTGTTTTGTTGTGTTTTGTGCTGAGTACTTGTTGTTGTTGTGCGATGGGGTGTTTGTGGGGTTTTGTTGTTGTGGGTCTGTTTCGTTGTTTTTTTGTTGGGTTGTTTTTGGTTTTGGTTTTTGTTTGTGGTGTGGGTTGGGGGGTTTTTTTTGTTGTGTACTGTGTTTTGTATTTTTTTGGATTTTTGTATGTGGTGGTGGGTGTTTGTTATTGCTAGTGTGGTGGTTCGAGTTTGTGGGGGTTTTATTGTCTTGGTGGGTGGGGGGGGTTTTGGTGGGTGGTTTTGGTTGTGGGTTTTGGTGTGTTTGTGGTGGGTGGGGTTTTGGGTGGTGGTTGTTTTTGTCTTTGGATTTTTGTATGGTTATTTTGGTTGTTGTTATGAATATGTGTTGTTGGTGGTGTTGTTGGTATGGGGTTTGGTTGTTATTGTTTTTGTGTTGTGGTTGGGTTTTTGGTTTTGGGGTGTTGTTGGGTGTGTTTTGGCGGGTCTGTTGTTTGGGTTTTGGTTGTGGTATTGGGTTCGTGTGGATGATGATGAATTATGTGGGGTGGGTTGGGGTTGGCTGTAGATGCTTTTATGACGGTTGGGGTTGGACTTGGGATGGTGGGTGTTTTGGAGTTGGGGTGTGGGGTTGTTTGGTGGTGGGGGTGGGGGTTTGTTGGTTTGTTTGTTTGATTTGTTTGCTGGTGTGGGGTTGGTGATGGGCGTGGGGGTGGGTTGTGGTCGGGTGTGTGTTTTGAGTGGTGTTTCTTGGTGGGGGACCTGAGTTGGGGGTGTGTGGGAGGGGGGGGGGGGGGGGTGGGGGGGGTGGAGGGGGTGGGGGGGTTGGTGGTAGTGGAGGGGGGGGGGGTTGGGCGGTGGTATTTGGCGGTGGGGAGAGGGGTGATGTGGTGGGGGGTGCTTGGGGGGGGGGTATTATGTGAGGTGGGGGGTGGGTGAGGGGGGGGGTGTGTTGGGTGGTTGTGGGTGTGCTGTGTGTGTTATTGTGGTAGGTGTGTGTGGTGTGTGGGAGGGTTGTTTTGCTATGGTGTGTTAGTTTTGTTTTTTTGTTATTCGATTGTTCTGGTTTGTTGATTTTTGGTTGTTGTTTTTGTATGCTTTTTTGTTGGGTGATTGTTTGGTGTTGGCTTTGGCTGGGTGCGTTTTGGGAGGTGTGTGTATTTGTTGCGTGTAGGTGGATATGTTTGGGTGTGACGGTGGGAAATTTGAGTGTTGGGTATTTGTTGTGCGGAGGTGGGGTGTGTGTGTTTGGGGGGTGGGGGGGGGGGTGGGGGATGGGGTTGGGCGGGGGGGGGGTGTGGCTGGGTAGTGTTGCTTTGCGGGGGGTGGGAGGCGGGGGGTTAGGGGGGGGGGGGGGGTGTGGGGAGGTGGATGGGTCGGGAGGGGGGGGGAGGGGGGTAGGGCGTGGTTTTTACGGTGGCGGTTGCGGGGGGGGTTTAGTTGGTTCATGGTTTTTCTGTGCGGGGTCTTTGGTGTGTTTGGTGGTTTTTTTTATAAGCATTGGGGTTTTGTGTTGGTGGTTTGTTTTTGGGGTTTTGTGGTTCTGTTGTTGATGTTGTCGTTTGTGGTTGTGTTTGATATGTTTGGGTGTTTTTGATTTATGTTAGGGTATTATTTATTTGAGTTTGTTTTGTTATGGTGTTTGTTGTTGACTTTGGTATTGATGGTTTATGTGTGGGGTTGGGTTTGTGTTTTGGGTTTTTGTTTGGTGGATTTGTTGGTTTTATTTGTGTGGTTTGTAGGTTTGTGGGTTCTGCGGTGATTGTTTGTGGTTTTGTTTTGTGTGATGTTTATGTGTTGTAGATGTTGTTGTTTTGTTGGTGTGTGGGTCGGGTTTGTTGGTGGATTCTTGTCTTGTTTTTGGTTTATATTGTGTTATGTGGCTGTGTGTTGTTTGTGTTGGGGGCGTTTAGGTTTTTTTCGTGGTGTGTTGGGGGGATCTTGTTGGTGTGGTTTGTGTTTTTTTGGTTTGTGGTTTTGGGTTTTGGTTGGTATGAGGGGGTTGTATTCTGTTTTTTCGGTTGTGGGTTTTTGTGTTTATGTAGGGGTTTAGGTGGAGGACGTTGGGGCGTGTGTTTTTTGGTTTTGTTGTTTTGGTGGTTTTGGTTTGTGAGGGTTTTTGGGGGTTGGTATGTTCTGTGGGGGGTTCGGGTGGGGGGTGGGGCCGGTTGGGGGGGGGGGGTTGGGAAAGGGGGGGTGGGGGGGTGGAGTTGGATGGGTTGTGTGGAGGGGGTGGTGCGAGGGGGGGGGGGTGAGGTGGTGTTGTTTAGGGAGGTCGTTGGGTGGGGTTGTATTTGTGTGAAGAGCAAGGTGGTGGTGAGGGGGGGGGGGGGTATTTGGAGTGGTGTGTGGGGTGGAGCTTGGGGTGGGGCAGGAGGGGGGAGGTTAATGTGAGGGGGGGGCGGTGGGGGGGGGTGGGGGAGGGAGGGGGGGTTTAGGGGGGGTTGGGGAGTTTGGGGGGGTGTGGTCGTTTGGTGGTTTTATGCGTTGTGAGTGGTGTTTTTGTTGTTTTTGTTTGTCGGGCCTTTGGGGTTTGTTTTATGTTTGTGGGAGTTTTGAGTTTGTATGAGTTGAGTAGTGGTGTACTGGGGTGGTGGGTGGTTGTGTTGTTTTGTTTTGGTTGGGTTTATGTTTTTTTTGTTTGTAGTGTTTTTGGTGGTTGGTGTTGGATGATTGTTAGTGGGATATTGTGATTAGTTTTTTGTTTGGTTGCATGTTTTGACGTATGTGGGTAGTTGTTCATTTGTTGTTGGGGTTTGTGTTTGTATTCGTTTGTTGTGTTGCTTGTAATTGGGTTTTGTATGTTTTGTTTGTTGGTTTAGGGGAGTTGTTTATGGTTTGTTTTTCGTGCGGGTTGTTTTTTTATTTGGTGTTGGTGGTTTATGTTGTTTTGCGTTTAGTGTTTTTTTTTGTTTAGGTGTGTTTTGTGTCGTGTTTTTGTGGCGTTTTGAATTTTGCCGTTACACTCTTTCCACCTCCACTTTCCCCACTGTATATAAAAAGAAGTTGGCAACGTATTATAACTTCAACATAGACGTTTTGGATGGCATACGCTAATAATTGAAGTTGACAAAAATAAACTAACCTGATAATGATAGACTGATTGGAGCCATCTGCAAGTATCGTAATGAAAGTTATGAGTGGTGACAAAACTTATTATCAAATACTTCAGACTTTGCCAAACACTCGAACAACTTATTGCGTTTGATTTATTTGATTCTGATTATTCTATATCACATAACAATTTACAAAACGCGCATCCAAACATCCTTAAAAAGGTGAAACTCACCTCTCATCATATCATTGTAGGCAGCATCCGCTACGGCATATACATGAGGACTATCCAAAATCTTCTCTCTATAAGCCATGATGACGTCACTTCCAGAAACCGAGACATCTTTGAAGGGATTGATAGCTAATAGCACAGGCCCCGCCATAGTCTGCAGAGGCAAAGCAGGTTTACAATCGAAGTAACCGAAAAAACAATTACAGGCATTCAACAGACATGGAATATATGATACATACATAAATTACATCACGATGATATCTATACTGGAGATTACATAGAACTGATGGCTCGTTCAAATAACCTAGCCCTACAAGATTATCAACACCGTCGATAAATTCCGTATTTGCAGGTAAGAGCTCTCCTGTTGACACTGTCATGACCTACAACAAAAATAAGTAGAATTACTTATATACCCTTATTAAAGGGTTCATTAGAAGTACATTTTCTCAATTCAATAAATAAACTCACGGTTCCATCCAAAAGTGTAACAGATGCTTTTCCTCCGACAGCTGACTGTATCTTCCCCAGTTCCCACTGCCCATTCTGGAGCCGACACCACACTCGGAGTTGCTGAAATAAAGCAAATTTTATAAACCAAGTATTTCACGAGTCTATTATCGATAGACACCAGCGTGCAAAATAATAGTATCTTGCGGGCCCAGAATATTCCTTTTGGATGCAAAAACATGTATTTGGATTTATGTTCATCGTGTTTAATATGGATTTTGGGATGTCTTGATGTGTAATTTCTAAGTGATTATATTACAGCTTGAAAGGCCATAAATCAATATTCTGTTGATCAAAGTCAAAGTCAGGGATAGGTAATTTCATACATAATGACAATCAGTTTTCTTATGATTGTTTCCTACGTCTCTCTGGAATCTAATACTTTTGACCCTATACAAGCAGAAAATCGTATCGTAATCAGTTTCTGCCAAACATGAATCTAATACTTTTTAACCCTATACAAGCAGAAAATCGTATCGTAATCAGTTTCTGCCAAACATGAAAAGCTAATTATTTAACTAGATAATACAATGAGAACTTTAGACGCATATCCAAACACCCATGAAGTCTAATTTGACAATCATATTATAGAAGACGGGGTCCAGTTAATCGATGGGGTAACTAGTGAGTATAATAATAACCTTAGTCCTTTGCAAACTGTTGAATTTGTCTCCTACTCTCCTGCAAACATTCTTGTGCGTGTGATCATTGATCCTAAGTGGTTTTTACTTTTATAACTACAACTTTTATAAAGCTTTTGCTTTATATTTATTATTTAATAGTAATGTGACTATCAACTTTTTCAGCGACTTTACCAATTTTGTAGATAAGACTGTTATCCATTTGATACCCAAAAATTCAGATGTCGACAGCCACAATAGCACTAAAAATCCCAAATTATTTGATAACTAACTACTTATGCTTTTACAATTTTTATATATTAACATGATTATTCAAAACTGCTTATTTCGCCCCTCGAATAATCATCAAAACAGTCTAAATAAATAAAGCATCCTCAACAATGCTTATTTGTTGTCCCAAAAACACAATAAGCACTCAAACTCCCTTCAAAAGCCTATCTACTGTACCGGAACACAATAAGCACCCCAAACACCCTCTTAAAAATGCACTAAGCAAATATACACTTTTCTAAGAAGCAATTCTCTTAAAAGTTTATCTAATGAGTCAAAACACAATAAGCAGATGAACAGTTCTAAAGGCAATAAGCAGATGAACAGTTCAAAAGGCAATTAGCAGATAAATAGTAAAGGGCTAAAGGCAATGCCAAACATCTCCTAAAAATAACGAATTATACCTTTTTGATATAATACTCGATACTCCGAACCATCCAAATCCAACAACGCGGCGCAGTTGGCCAAGTCACACCACCATTCTCACGCCAATCTACATTCATGCACATCCGCCATAGTATACGGCGATTCACTGCACGCCACTGTTTCCATCACTTCTTTCCTACCAAAACTACCATTCCCTTTAACCTCTTGCGCCCCACCAAACATAGATGCACGGACGTCTTAGGCAGAGACGAGGAGCCTTAGACCCCGGCCGTGATGGCAAAGCCGGCGGTAAGTCCGTCTGCTTACTCTCATTCCTCTGTAAAGACTCAAGCATTTCCTCTAACGAACTCCTAACTACCAAAGACGCCATTTTTCACAAAGCTTTCAATTCAGATCATAAAACCAAGATTTCCGAAACCCGAGTCCCAAAAATGATTAATTCCTTAAAAAATATCCAAATTTTCGACTGACTCGCAACTTAACTACGAACCCGAATCCTAGAAAAAACTTCGAATCAAATCAAGATTTTCGAAACCCATGTCCCAAAAATGATGAATTTTCTATTTTTTGGACTTTTTTAGGATTCACTATCAAGTTTACTACAAACCCTAATTAGAATCAAGATTCATACAATGCAGCAACCAACTTGAAAACCCACATCAAATTCACATCCAAATTCCAAGATTTTCAAAACCCATATCCCAAAAACCATCAATTTCAAAACCCAGATTCCAAATTCATCAAAATCAACACACTGTGATATTTACTACAAACCCTAATAAAGTGGGTTTTATGCCATAAAATCAAAATTACAAAATTTGGTATTGATGAAATTATGTGATGCAAAAACAATTTGTGGTTGTGAATTTTATAAAAGAAAATAAGAAGAAATTTGGGGCTTATTTGGGAAAAAAATTATAAAAAAAGATTTGTTGTTTGTTTGTTGCTTAAAGGGAAGTATTTGAATTTATTCAGGTTGGTGGTAGTGGCGCTATTTCATCATCCGATTTGTCTCATTTTTTAATTTACAGATTGTAATAATTGAAATCTGCAGTAATTGTAATAAAAGTTTTACTAATTTGGCATGTTTTTAATGGAAAATAATATTTTATTGATGGTTAGTTAAAAAGGGTTAAAAAAAGGCACTCTTGGTGTGTTATAAAATTTCAAAAGTGGATTACAAGAATTGTGGATAACAAGCAAAAGCAAAAGAACCGGCGCGTTGCGGTGGGCTAATTTTTTTCCGAATAATTTTTTTTACGTTTTGGGGGTTTCTTTTTGGGCGATGCGTTATGGCGGGGCTAATTTTTAATATTTTCTTTTTTTGTATGATTCGGGGAAAAAAAATTGCGTTGGGACGGGCTAATTTTTTCCCGAATATTTTCTTTTTTTGGGACGGTTTTGTAAATTTTTTTACAGGAATTTTTGTGTAAGAAAATCGTAAATAGTTAAAAGGTGAGGGTCCGTTTTGTATTTTTTTTACTTTGGGCCAGATTTTAGGCTATTTTTTTGTTTTTTTTTGGCTAATTTTTTCCCGGATATTTCCTTTTTTTGTATGATTCGGGAAAAAAATTTTTGCGTTGGGACGGGTTAATTTTTTCCCGAATATTTTCTTTTTTTGGGACGGTTCGATATCTTTTTTTTGGGCCGATGAATGTAAAAAAGTTGTGAACAATAAAAACTTGACGTGTTTTTTTTGTTAATTTTTTTACGGGATTTTTTGTGTAAGAAAATCGTAAATAGTTAAAAGTTGAGGGACCGTTTTGTATTTTATTTTTTTTACTTTGGGCCAGATTTCTAATTTTGGGCTAGTTTTTTTTTTTTACTTTGGGCCACATTTTATACGAATTTTAGGCTGGTTTGTCGACAAATGTGTATATTAGTAATAATTTTTTTTATATGGCTTATGTGTTGGGCCTCATGTTTAAAGTGTTGTTTTTTTTTGCTATATGGTTTTTTTTAATATAATGGGTTGTACGTTTGTGACCATATCGATTATTTTAAAGTTATTAGGTATCGAAGATGTTTCCGCGGGTATTTTTTTTATCTGAATAAATCGGAACTTTTGTAATATATTTTTTTCCCTCCTACTTTGTGCATACAAATTTTAAAAAAAAACAAAAAAAATAATAAAAAAAAAAAAACCAAAATCGAGCTGGCTCAAAATGGGAGCCCGTTACTGTAGCACTGTAGATCCACTGTCAAAACGACAGTGGATTTGTCCGTGAATGTGTAATATAGTAATTACTAAACAAATACACTTACGTTAATCACGTCAGTTAACTACAAACGGTTTGAGAGTTATGACCAATATAATAACAGATAAGGTTTTGGTCAGAAATTTGCATGTTTCTTTTTCATTTCAAAGAAAAGGAACCACAGGTGTGGGAGGGTTTGACGGGGTGACCTAGACGAGGCGGCTTAACATAGTCACTTAAATTTCAGAATCTTATCCGTTTTTGATATCATGTTAAACATTGAATTCCTCATAAGTATTATGTTTGATTGAGTGACTATTTATAAACATAAACCATTGACGGCTTGATGAACATTAAGCCCACAAATCAATTAGGGACCATGTGATAGTTGTTAATAAAAAGAAGATTGATTGTAAAATTTAGAAAGAGACAATGCAATTAGGGACCATATGCCAAAGTAGTCTTGATAAATGGCGATTCTCACATGGACCATTTGGTAATCGTGTTTTCGAGTTATAGGTTATTCATATATATGAATTGAAACCATTTATGAATTTATGTATTACTGTAATGTATTATATACCATTCATACAGCTTTAAGAGCGCTAGGTACCTTTGAGTCATGGCTTCAAGCCATTGCATAAAAAGTGCTCTCATGTCATCAAAAGTGTTGTGGCACCAAAAATGTTATGGCACTACATTCGGATGGCTCTCTCGTTGGCTTCAAGCCATGGGCAAAAAGTGGTGTCATGGGTCCACACATACCCCACTAAATACACAAATCAACAAAAAAATGAAATAAGGTATGGCGCTGACTGGTATTTGCCAGCCCAAAATCTACCAGCCAACGCACGATATGGTTGGCGCCAAGTATTTTTCGTCTGGTACCATGGCTCAGGCCTAACAACCATGGGTACCGCTTCCTCTAAGTGAAGGCAATAAAACTATAAAAATATTAGTAGACGAGTGTTCGTGCATAGCAATTTGATTTTATAATGATAGATAGTTGTAGTGATAAAATAAAATTTATGAGTTATAAACGAAAATTAATAAAAATTTAAGGATATGAGAAAAATAATAATAATTTATGGTTTCGATATATAGTTTTTTTTAATTTTTCTACCATTAAGAATAAGAATAAGATATAAACTCTTTATACATAATATAGATACAAATATAACTTGAATATAATATGTGACTTAAGCTGCTCACTATGGTTGTAGGTCGCGACCTACATTTTACTCTGCCACATCACCTTTCTCTCTCCGGCGACCTACAGGTGACCTTTTGACACTATAAGGCGGCCTTCTTTTTTTCATTTTCAATTTTTTTTACAACAAATTTAAATTTTATTAATAATAAAAAACATTACATAAATAATAAAAAATATTACATAATAATTCAAATAAAATTAAAGCATTACAATAATAAAATGACTAAACTATTATTAATTTGCATTATTCCAAATGTGTTCCACTCAATCGGCTTTTAGACTTAGATGACTCATTCTGCTGATTATCTACTGAGTAACTTGCATTGATTTTTCATGTGTTCTTACGGGATCATCATCACGATGTTGTTCCTCTGAAAAAAAATCGAGAGATATCACTTCACCGTTGTCATGAATTATCATATTATGTAATAGGATGCATGTGTACATTACATCCGATAGTTTACTTCGCGACATCCCTCGAGTCGGATATTTAATTAGCTTCCACTTCTGCTTTAATACACTAAAAGCTCATTTCACATCTTTCCTGGCTGCTTCGTGCTTTGTCTTATACAATATTCGTTTATGATCCGACCTACCAGGATTTTTAATTGATTTAATAAGAACGGATCATTGCGGATATATCCCGTCAGTAAGATAATATCATTTTTTATAAGGCACGCACATTGTTAGTCGACGAAAGGTAACATCCGGTGCTCTCCTCGATTTGTGGATCATGAAAACGAGGGGATTGACGTAATAAAGTTCACGTCGTTATTCATCCCGAAGACACCAAAGAACTCATGCCAAATCCATAAATCATTGGAGGCTATCGCTTCCAATAAAATGAATAGATCTGGCCCGTGATCACCCCTACAAAATTGAGCTATGTATGCAACTGGGCAATTCGCCCACGGCCAATCTGTACAATTAATGCTTCCTAACTAGACGTGCGCAAACCGGTTAACCAGTTCGGTTCGGTTCGGTTTCAATCAAACAGGAAAACTGGTTCTCGGTCCAACGAAACCAGTCGAAACCGGTTGGAAGAAACGAAACCGTTTGAAACCGGTTTGGGGTGCGGTTTTTGTCGAACTGGTTCATGACGGTTAACCACCCACCGGTTTTGGACCGGTTTTTTTTTTTTCGTTTTTCGTGGTTTTGTACGCTATAAACGGAATAAACTTCAACTTTTATTTAATAGAAAAAACCCTAAAAACATAAACGAAATACATTGGAAAGGAAAAAATACATCACAATGCAAGCCTTGCACGGAGTTGTAAAATACAACATCAAAAACATAATGCTAAGCGAATTAAAAATAACAACATACTATGAAAATTAGTAATCGTTTTCAGCTTCTTGCTGCTTCATCATATCAATCATAGCTTGGTCCTCCGGAGACCGAGTGCCTTCGCTGCTAGGCATTCTAGGTGCAATTTCTTCATCGGATAGTGGAATGGCTTCATTTTGTTGCACCTCGTCATCCAAGACATCTTCTTCAAAGTCTAAGGGTATTTCAAGAGGGCATTTGTCTTGTTTACGCTCTTGAGCGTCCAAGTGATCCTTCAAACACATGCACATCTCTAAAGACGCCGGAGTATGTCTTGTTCTTCGGATTGACAACACCCTCCCACTTGTTGAAAATGCGGATTCAGAAGCTACCGAAGAAGCTTGTACACTTATTATATCCATGGCCATGCGGGATAGAACGGGATACATTGTTTCCTTTTCTTTCCAAAAACCTAAGACATCATAAAGTTGCAATACTCTTTGGGATGACAGATGTGTGAAAAATTCCGAATCTGCATATCGCTCATATTAGCTACACATTGTAGGATCAGTCCTTGCCTTTTTTGTATGTGCTTTAAACGCTTAGCAACGCTATACTTAATTCCGCCACTCGCCTTTCGCTGAAGTTTAGCCCCACCACTGTTTGAGATGAGTTGGATGGGTTATCTATTTTACATAATAAAGATTCTAGCAAACCTTCCAAAGATTCTTTAAATAACTTTTTGACTTAAGATGCAAAAACTATCGTAAAAAAAAACTCCAAATCCGTTACTTATCGAACTCGATAAGAATGTCTACCCCGTTAACATGAAACCAATGGATGTAAAGCAGATGCAACAAGTAATTAACGTGGCATGTGTTGAAAATATTCCTTAAGTTTTTTCTTTATTGGTTTAATCTTACTGACAATATACCCCCCTCAAGTTTATATTCGCTTAATACCGTACTCATGAAGAAAATCTGTTGAAGTACCAATGGAGATGTTGGGTAGTAAACCCCCGATAAAATTTATGTGGGCAGTGTTAAACACTTCAAGTAATTGGGTTAAAGATGATAATAACCAATTTTCAGCGGAAAACGATACCACCTCTTCTTATGGCAAAAATGTCATAGAAAATACCCCAAAGTAGTTTGTTGTTTTCAAAACCACTTAGGAACATATGATAAGTGGAGTTCCATCGTGTTGGAACGTCTCAATTTGGTCGTAAACAAGGTTTCTCTTCTATTTTACAGATTTTAACATAGCGTTGTCGAGTTCTTGCCTTGTTTTGAAAAATATCTTTAACAATTGTCTTAAACGACTCTCTTATTGCATTAATCGCGGGGACCTCTAAACAGCTTGCACAACCAGTTAATTGATAGTGTGCAAACACAGCGACTATGATACAAACCTTCCCCACCATTGGTGGCCGTATTTTAATTTTAGTTTCTCCATGGAGGATGTGTTGTTGCCTAGCTTATATAATGTAATTGACATAACTTTATTTTCCAAGTTAAATTGGTAACGGACTTCTGTCAACATTTTTTAATACAAGGCTCCACCCGTGTGAGGAGTCGAAGAAATCTTCGAATGAAATGACCCGCTTCATCATTTGCCAAGTATCGGGTTCAAACTTATGTGCGGTATACACTCATGTAAGTAACTGGCAACCCCACTGAGGAGCGGATACCATTACATCCGTTGTTAGGTTGACACAAGCATTTATGTTACCAAAACTATCAATTATTTCTTGTTTAGCCGCCAACCATAGTTTCATTGCATCACGTTTGAGAGTAGAGCGACTTACATGAGTGTATCTTGGTTGCATAGTGTTCTGGAACACCCTCGTTGTTTGCTCGTGGTCAAAGTGGTTGAACGGTAACGCTCGTTGAATCACCAAACCCGCGAATTGTTCACGAAGATAATCCGGATCGTACCTGAAAACACTCCCATCTCGAGCCATAGACGTTTGCCCCGCTTCCGGATTCTGGTTCTGCTGTGCCTTCTTTGCTTCACAATGCGGATGACTTATATGATTCCTCAACGTCGTGTTGGAACCGACCGATAAGAAATGAAAGCAATGCTTGCATTGAGCAACACCGGTGGCAGTTGGGGGAGGCAGGATTCACTTGCCATTGAAGGAAATTTGGTTTTGCTTTGGATAGTTTTTTTTGCTTAGGATTGTATTGTAAGTTGTGTGATTTGAACTACAACACAATACATGAATTTATAATCATTCAAAGTGGTAAATAACAAACATTACAGCTAAGAAAGTCAGAAAACGGGTCCCCCACGTGTTAAAAGCTGAAGATTCGAAATTTGAAAATTTTGTGTAGGCTCCCGGACCGGTTCGGGTTGAAACCGGTTTAAAACCGGTCGAAACCAAGAAAACCCAAACCGGTTCCAAACCGCCGGTTTGGCCTCAAACCGAAACCGGTTTGGTCAAACCCGGTGTTGACCGGTTCGGTTTTCCGGTTTCAAACCGGTTCCGGTTTTTAAAACCGGTTTTTTTGTTCACCTCTATTCCTAACATCCCAGGAAACTCATGCTTTTCATCGTGATAAGCATAGAGTTTTTCCATGTCAGTATATGTCGGCTTTCGCAAAAACTCTTCATCATATAAATTCATGATGACCTTACAAAAGATTCGGAGAGAATCACGGTCGTGTCGCCACCATTTGCATATATTCGTCCAGAGAATCAGGAACGGCTTCGTATGCCATTTGACGAATTGCGGAAGTACAATTCATTAATGATGAAATACCAACCTTTCCCGTACAATCATCTCTTTGTTGAAAAAAAAGGGAAGCATTGGTTACTTCTTGAACAATTTTTGTAAATAGTCTTCGGCTTACTCTGAAACGTTCACGGAATCTTGTTTCGTCATACTATGGGTGTTCGGAGAAGTAAGCCATTACTAAATGATCATGAGCACCGTAACGATCCCTTTTTACTGAGGTTCGTTGGAGTTTTGGCTTTGACGCTTCATAAGCCGATTGACAGGCCTCTGTAAACATAGCAAACTCGCTATTAACTTCATCTTCATCGTCTGAAGATGTATAAAAAATAGATCGAAAGACATTGTGTAGATTAGTGGTTTGAATGTGTGTAGAGAGAATAGTTGTTTGAAGTTGTGAAAAAAATAGTGAAATAAGTGGGTATTTATAGCGTTAAATTATTTAAATTTTAAAAGTTAAAAAGTTTTTTTTAATTATAAATCAAGAAAAAACAGATTTTTTTGGAATTTTCTTTGCCTCGACAACGGTCGAGAGACCGAACGATAGAAATGAAAATCGTCGGCGACCGACTGACCCACTATAAGGCGACCGACACCAACCGACCTCCCATAGTGAGCAGCCTTATACGTTAGTCATCATGTGATAAATAAACTGATTAAAGTATTAAACCATTGTCCTTGGCATTGATTCAAAAGGTGAATATTTATGAGATTTTAAAAAACGTAAACATTAAACAAACACAAGAAAATGGACACATTATCAATGAACATTAATATAGTCACCGAATTTCCAAAATAAACGGTCATATCTTTTACATGACATATATTAGTCACAACAAATTCAGAATTTTCAGTTAAGATAAAAGTATAACTTTTTTTCTTTATATATCTCCAAATTCATAAAATGTAAATCTTGTTATTATTATATGCATTTTTCTCTAAATCTTTTTTTTAAAGTGATCAAATCGACACATTAACTTTGTGAAACATGTAAACAAATGTTCACTACAAAAAAAAGTCTATTTTACCACACTTTTTTGTACACACTTTTAAATAGTGTGAAAAATATTTTCAGTTTATTAACACATATAAATGTGTACAAAAATAGTTACATAAATAAGTGTGAACAAATTTAAAAAGTTTAAAGGTTTTTCAACACTTATTTTGGTTACAAAATAAAAAGTCCCAACTACTTAAAATGTGAAAAAATCCATAATTTGTTCACACTTTCAAGTGTGGACCCCATTTGTAACACCCATATCCTCCACACTTCCTCTTATGTGAGAAGTGTGGAGGATATGGGTGTTACAAATGGGGTCCACACTTGAAAGTGTGAACAAATTATGAATTTTTTCACACTTTTAAGTGTTGACTTTTATTTGCAACAAATGTAAGTGTGAAAACTATTTGTTTTTCAAAATTAATTCACACTTATTTATGTAACAAACTTTTACACAATTATAAATGTGAACAAACACATTATATTTTACACACTTTTTTAAAGTGTGTACAAAAAAGTATGGTAAAATGACATATTTTTTGTGGTGGTTCGACCATGATAACAACACCTAACGACATGTCCGATAAATTCTCTTGCGGGAAGATGGTAACTATTAGTACATTTTGATTTTTTTTTGGGCAGAAAACTGATATATATTGTGATAATTAGTTTTTATAGAAAGGAAAGAGTATTGTTTGAGAAAGATGCTTGGACAAGATGAATTATCTATTAATACATTAGGTGAATTATCTATTACATTAGGTGCAGTCTACGTTGTGGTTTTTGAAAGTAAATCAACGTAGTGTTTGGTATGATGTAATGAAAGTTGGAATAGAAACGGTTATTACGATTGAATGAAAAAATCTTGTATGTTTACAATTATACAATGTAATGCTTCATTACAATGAATGACTAATTACTTAAAAAAAACTACCATTTTCATTCCATAGGGGTCTCCTCCTTTTTTTCATTACGTCGGTAATGTAATCAAAATTACATAAAAGTCCATCATTAACTAACCACATTAAATACACTTCTTATTAACTATGGACATTTTAGTCTTTTTCTTATCGATTGCATTGCGTCCTATCATATCAACCAAACATTATTAATAAGGGTAATTAATTATTACATTACATCATTTATTTTATTACGTCGTTTATTCCATTCATTTAATATTTCATTACATCCTACCAAACGAACCCCAAAGGGATTAAGCTTGATTATAAATGGGTTTGTCTAATCAATGCATTCGGGGCATTGGTTTAAATTATTAAACAAGGGAAGTTTTTGTTTATTGAGTACAAAATCATAATTAATTTAGGTAATCTATAACTTTAATTACTGCATTTTAAATGCATTTTTCAATTTTTCTTAAAATGTGTTGAATTAATACATTTAACCAATGTCCTCTAACATTTGTTAGACAAACTTATTATAAATATGCAAAATTGCATTACAAATAACAAAGGATAAGTTAGCTTAATGATAAATGATTGAGAAATAAACCAAAAGGTTGATTGTTCAAATCATGGCATTTGATTTATGAAGCTTAAAAAGCTTAGCTTCTTTATAAGTAGAGTGATTTGTATAACAAACCATAAAATGCCAGCTATTATATCAAAATAACATTTATCGGGAGCATTTGCAAAACACACACTAAAAACAATACAAAAATCATGCTAGAGTAATCTGTGAGTGTGTGGACAGTGATATCTACACTAACTTCATTAAAAAATTGCTCTTTCCTCCCAACAAACATTCAGGAAGCTAAAGAAGCCATTAGAATGTTTGATGGATCTGTAAGTGATTTACGTATTATTCTTCTATGACTTCATTTTCAGCATCAAAATTTGACTGGTGTCATTAGATTTTGGAGTAAGTATGATTGTTGTATGTAATTCCATATAGAAATGTTGCTTGGTGCAGAACGAGTTAGAAGAAAAAACGCATGTAGAGATGTAGTAGATTATGAGGTTGGATCATTAGGGTCTTTACAGCCGCCATCGATGGCTCAAAGTTGTAAGTTGCAGTTTCCTTTGTTGGATCGAAAAGTGAGAAAAAAACAAATATTCAAATCATGAAGATTTTGAGTGGTTGCGAGTTCCTGTGTAAATTGCACTTGCCAACCCCTCCGATCCTCTTTAGGTATCGGTATAAATCGTCATTTTTGCAATAACACATTACATGACATTACGTTATTTCAAACTAGGTGGGTTGGGTATTGGGTCAATATGGGTTAGGGGTCTGAACGTGTGGGGGTCCAAACGGGCCACTTAGAATTATGGGTCAAGCGGGTTGTCACGGTTTTTGTTTTAGAGTATCAAATACCGTGTTTGTGTTGTTTGAACTTAGTTTATGTTGTATTACGTAAAACACAAGTTGTTTTAGAGTATAACACAAAAGGCTTAATGTTTGAGGGGTGTTTGGATAATTAGCTTATGAGCTTATTTGAAATACTAAAAGACTAAATGTTATATGGTTCTATGCGAGATTAAATTGAGAAAGTGATGGGATTAGAAAAATATTTTCGTCACCAAGAAACGAAGAGTCAGTGAGGTGCAGTGGCATTGCACCTGATTACCACTTATTTGTTGATGTATGCTGACCAAAATAGTACTAAGACGACATAAAACGTTCCTTCACACGTGAAATCTTTGCCTTCTTCCTAGTCCCAATTTCTAGTTACTACTCATCACGAACGTGAAAACTCCCCACCAGAGGTTGTGGTTGTCAACGACAATTGTGGTGTCAATAATGTCAGTAATGTTACCACAAAAGAGTATAAGTTCATATAGCATGATTCTAAAGTTTTAACCATTTTCTTATATGTGTAGGCTTATCTGTTTAGCCAAAAAAATTCACCTGCTCATTTTACGACCACAAATGGGATCACGTTGGATGTTCGCTATGACTTTGTGGTTGTACATAGTGTGAAGGCAGCTGATGGTAATGATATGGACGATCCTGAGCTCACTTTATTAGCTAAAGGGCTGGAGCAACAATCTTCTTTTGGGTCATATGTGGTCATAATTGCATCATCGAGGATCAAGTAAGTGTCACAAGAGTTGAAGCGTTCGGCTTCGTTTTCTATACAGTCCATTGGTTGCTTAAAGGCACAAAATCTGTTGTTGTTCATGCTTTTAAGGGGATTAAGTTTATTAGTAAGAATGATGGTGGTGCAACATGGGCTGCCTTAGAGAAAAAGTTTAATGATCTGACTAAGGAAACCAACGGGTTACTAATGTTCACTTTACGGCGAATGCATTGGTATTATTCTTCATGTTTCTAATAATTTTGTTTGTACTCCGCATTTTTTGAGGTGTTTAATATATGTTTATGATTTATAGGAACGAACAAAGATTCGAAAGAGTTTGCTGGAGAGTTGTTTGACTCACTTGCACGACGAGAACATATAACCAGTGACTCGATTAACAAAGAACAGTTAACAGATCCAACATGTGCGTATGATGACATCAAATAACGTCTATTTTATAGCATCATTTATCCTATGTAATTAAACTATTTAGTATAATTATTGCAAAGAATTGTTACTTAATCATTTATATTTGAGAATTATAGTAATCATGGAGTACTTGGTGAAGATTAACTAAAAGGCACGCATTCTGGAGCTTAAACAAAGATATTTTGAAGATTACTATTCTGACAACCAATACGTCGTATTTATCAAGGAAGATACGGCGTATTTGTGCCTGCAAAGACCACGAAGGAATCAAGATCCAATATGCCGTATTCAAGCTATATGGAAATAAAATATTCTAGAAGATATCAAACGTAGTCCTTACTCCAAGAAGCCCCCAATACGCTGTATCCAATATATTGGATACGCCGTATCGAACCGACTCCAGACCCTATACATAGAAAACTCAAAAACGAGTTTTGAGTGTGCTAAATCATATTCTCGATACCTAAACCATAAAAGACGATTTTTAAAGGAGAAAAATAGCATAAAAGGTCAAGCAACGCGATTCATTCCATAGGAGACAACGTGTAATTTCTTATACTCTTGTAATCGTTCAGTTTTTGGTATTATTAGTTAACTCGGTTAGTTTACCTCGGCTAAATCATTACACTTGTATTAATTATGACGTTTGAAGGCTAATACCTTCGGGTTTTAGCCATTGTTATGAAGATCTTAATGTTTGGTTTGTTTATCTCGATTCTTTAATTTATCATTGAATTGCTTGTTTATATTTATCAAATTATACTTGTTTACGTGCTTTTGTATGCGACCTATCATTCAACTGGATCTAGTGATACAGTCCAAGTATTCTAAGATGCGTGATTGCTCTCCATATAGTGATTTATACATCTAGTAATATAGATCACAATTATACGACCTATCCTTTACCCTTTGATTGTGTGCTTAGTGATCCATAAGGTGACCTTAGGTTTCAAGAGTAGTTCTTGGATTAATTGGTAAATGGACTGGTTAGTGGATCTACTAGTGTCATGAATTGCCTTTAAGCTAATAAGTGGGTGTAATGTCACTATGAGCTCGGGTTTAACAAGATCACCATGGCTTTAATCCCTAATGTTGATTATAATAGCAATTAAGGATGCTTTTATGCGGATTGCATTTTTTTGTGACAGATTCTACGTGTCTAGGTAGTAAGAAGGAAGGAACACCGGTAAGTTCTTAAGAATGACATGCCACATTGAGATAAGTAATCATTGCACTAATAAACAAACCAACGTTTTGATTGGATTAATAATGGTTAATACAATTTTCTTATATTTGGCTGGACCGCTCTTTTTATCTTTTGTTAATTTGCTTGCGTGTGTTTTAGTGTTGAATTGGTTTGTGCCAGTCTCTCAGGCTGAAACCTCCCCCCCCCCCTTATCCATTAGATTTAGGAATTAACATAGGTTTAGCATAGGTTTAGCATAGATTAGACTAACCTAGATTAGAAAAACCAAAATATTAATAAATTGAAAGTGTTCCTCACTCTAAGTGTTCGACACCCTACTTACCACAAAACTCCCACCGACCGGGTACACTGCCCGTTAAAGTGTTGTTTTTGGTTAAGTCGGCAAAATATAAATTTAAAACTTGAATCACAAATCACACCCCTAACTACAACACATCAAGTTTTTGACACCGTTGTCAGGGAGTGAGAATTGATCTTGATTTTTATTTGATATTTTGGTTTTAGCATTAGATTAGATTATATCTAACCCTTAGGATTAGTGTAATTTAGAATAGTGTATAATTATGTATATTCTGTATATTTGCTTGTATATTTGTGTGTTTAATTGTTTGCGTATTTTAGTTGTTTTCTCTAATACACTGTTCTGGTCGATAACTCGACACGGCGTATCCACTTTCATTGGATACGGCGTATCCACTTCCATTGGATACGGCGTATCCAACTTTCTGTCCAATACAACGTATTCTCTCAACAGATTATTACGGCGTATTTACTTCAATTGAATACGGCGTATCGATCATCTGAAATAGAAGCTGAATTTTCGTATTTGATTTCCGTGCTTAATTTTTCTATCTTTCTTCATAGCAAATCCTGCTGATATTTTTACCGTTGTGGCAGATCATACTTATCAAAGTTAGTTGATTGAAGAAGATACAACAGGAAGTCATGGCAGAAGTGTTTTTAAATAAATGCATAGAGAAAGCTCAAACTGAATCAAATCTTTCTATTACTAACACCAATAATGATATGAACATTAAACTCAGCAAGGAATTTTTAACGGAGTTACAAAATAATGCATACCACGGAGTACATCATGAATACGTGGTGGACCACATTGCTATGGTGCTTGAAATGCTTGATTTAATCAATATTCCTGGTGTGGACTCCCATCAATTACGAACAAAGGTTTTTCATCTCTCACTAGCTGATGACGCACGACAATGGTGGATAAACGAGGGGAAGGAAAAATCACCACTTGGGAATAACTCGTTGAGAAATTTTTCTGTAAATTCTACCCCGAATCATACGATGGAGAAGAAAAAATGTTGGACGAAGGAAATAACTGGGGGATTGATCCACTTGAATTCATATCACGAGTAAATTCATCATTTAAAAACCACCTGAGAGTGGATGGAAGAACTAAAAAGGTATTGTTCCATTCTTGGCTGAATGGAAGTTGGAATAAAAGACGAATGGATGACAACATCTTAAGTAGTGGTGACACTACTACTGACTCGGTCTTCGAGCCTTATCTGAAAATTCGAGAGAAGAACAATACTGAAAAAGATGATGAATGAATACAAATGAAGCGCAAATGCAAAGATGCAAATTTGGAAGCTAACAACACATCCAAAACTTTAAATAATGAGCTGCCTAACAAAAGGATGTGCAATGCTGAGAGGTTTGAAGCTATTAAATATTCACTTGGACCCAACAAAGAATACATTGCTATAAGAAGATGTGAATATGATACTTGGGAAAGGAACGAAGATACTATGTCCTAAATCTACCAAGAAATTTTTTAGAAAAAGGACAACGGATGGAAGGTGACGCGCACCGAATGAAAAGAAGATGAAGAAAAGTCTAACTTATAGACTTCGCTGTAAACAAAAGTGCTTCCCGGGAGACAACCCGGATTGTTATTTATTTTTATCGAGTCTGTCTTCCCAGACATCAATATGGCGTATCCGCTCCATACCATACGGCGTATTGAATGTCTGGACGCTATCAGTCCTTTATTTTTATGCACTTTAAACATTATAGTCAGTTATGTCAATATGACGTATTCATGCATATGATACGGCGTATTCAACAGACTGACCCGTATTTAGATACTTTTTACAGGTTTCTCGATACGGCATATTCCAGTTTATGGATACGACGTATCGGTTTCCTGTACAGTTTATTTAGTTTAGTTTAAATTAACCGTAGATACCCGAGACAGGATTTCACATGTTTTTCCTACAATTTACACAGGACCTCGCTGAAAGAAAAAGAAATCGACAATGTTGGTGGAGAATCTACGATCTGGAAATCTGGAAGTGTTGGAGTCTTGAAAACTCAAGACGGCTGTTCAACACAATCTTACTCATAAACTCAACTTGGAGAATCTACCGAGCAAAATATTAAGGGAGTTTCTCATTCTAATTCTTTTTAAATTCCTGTTTTTTAAGTTTTATCTATACAACGAGGACGTTGTATAATTCAAGTAGGGGGATGGGAATTAGAATGATACTTGTCCTATTTTTCACACTACAATGCTTAAATTATGCTCAAATTTAAAAAAAATCAAGCATACTTTTGTGAAATTACTTGATACATAACCCGCACACAATAACCCTTGTTAGATATTGTAAGGATTAAACCTTATACGTTTCCAAATGTTTACCCAAATTCCACAAAATATGAGTGTGCCGGTGATGTTGTAGACTTTAGAACTTGGCTTGGTATATCTATTCGAGACCACAATAATGAGTACTATGGATTTAGATGGAGTAACTTTTTGTTAAATTGGTAGGATTACACCCAAAAAGCCTATACATGTTGTTTATTAACTAACTACACTGGTTAGTTAACCCCCGTATAAACCCTTTGTTTACTCTCACTATAAGAGTAAGATACCCCTAGAACAACCCGTAGAGCCAATCCTTTAGGAATTACACCAACTATCTGTTTCGTTACACCTTTACACCTTATCCTACCCTGTTAGATTATGCCCATTTATCAGTTGCTAGTTGCTTAAAGTGTAAAGTATGTATTTCCTGAGTCTTGTGTCAATTTTCTATCTTTGGTACGGTTGAGAAGAAATTTGCACATTGCAAATGGGAATGTATAAAGTAGTCAAAACTCATGTATTTTTACTACCAACGCAATTATTGGTACGTCCGAAGAATGAAGAATTACCGAAGGAATTATCCGGAGTTATTATGATCGTAAAGATGGTGAAATTACACCGGTGTTTCGTAGTATAGCGTATAGAAAAAAATGAAAAAATAGAAAAAGCAACAAAAAACGAGAAGGAAAGTTTGAAGATAATCATTTCGCAAAAGCTTAGACCGAAGGAATTATACGAAGGATCGAATATTCGTTGATACGTCTTATAAGTCAACGATGTAGAGTATTGTATAAAGTGGAAGATATCGCCACTTGTCTTGTAAAAGTATGTAAAGTATGGGATGATAAAGAAGTTGACCGTTACAGGAACGCCAACTTTGGTTGTTGTTTTTGATCTATGATCAAGACGTTTGTAAATAGTTGTGTCTTTATCATGGTAAACGGTCAGGAAAAAGTGTTTAGCAACTTAAATTTTGGACCTAGTCTAACTGTTTTGTAATTTTTATTTAAAAACAACTTAATTCCCCTTCCTAATCATTAGCCATGGGTTTTACGCGAATGAGGATGTGTACGAGCATGTATGTCTATTCCGTCATTACGGCCATGTATGCATGTCTCAGCTGCCTTGTTGGTTTATTACTATTGGTGAAAGTTAGAAGATCCCTACCCTATATCATTCTTCATCCTAACCCTTGGTTAAACTCAAATGAGGATGTGATTGAACACACATGTCTATTCCGTCGTTACGGCCATGTATGTGTGCTTCAGCTGCCTTGTTGGTGTGGTACTTTTGGTGAAAGATTGTAGAATGATCAACCCTAAGCCTTATAATAAAAACCCATTTTACCTTTATAAACTTGTTACTCCTTAGCTCTAGTGGTGGAGATGTGTATCCTTGCCAAGCCTATGATAGAATACTCGTCACGACCGAGCAATTGAGCGAATTAGTTACATGTTACCACATAGATTAGTTGAGTGATTTGAGTGTTTTCATCTTCCTATTTCGTGAGGTGTTTGGTTGTGTACTTGTAATAGATCAAATAAATGCTTAAACGGAAAAATCCTTAGGGATACATTTTCATAAACTTCTAAAGGCTACTTGAGGACAAGTAGGATTCAAGTGGGGGGATATTTGATGACATCAAATAACGTCACTTTTATAGCATCATTTATCCCATGTAAATAACCCATTTTGTATAATTATTGCAAAGAATTGTTACTTAATCGTTTGTATTTGAGAATTGCAGTAATTATGGAGTACTTGGTGAAGATTAGCAAAAAGGCATGCATTCTAGAGCTTAAACGAAGAATTCTGGAGCTTAAACAAAGATATTTTAAAGATTACTACTCTGACAACCAATACGCCGTATCCATCAAGGAAGGTACGGTGTATCTGTGCCTGCACTCACTAAAGACCACGAAGGAATCAAGATCCAATACGCCGTATCCAGGAAAGGCAACACGCCGTATTTAAGCTATATGGAAATACAATATTCTGGAAGATATCAAAACGTGGGTCCATACTTCTACGAAACCCCTAATAGTCGAAGTATTGGATTACGCCATATTGAACCGATTTAGACCCTATAAATATTAGAAACTCAAATACTGAGTTTTGAGTGTGTACATCATATTCTGATACGGTAAAAGCCAAAAAGTCAATTTTCAGAGGAGAAAAGAGCAAAAGAAGTCAAGCAACGCGATTCATTCCATATGAGACAATGTGTAATTTCTTATACTCTTGTAATCGTTCAGTTTTTGGTATCATTCGTTAACTCGGTTTTAGTTTTACTAGGTAACTCATTTTCTTTTGTAATAATTCTGACGTTTGAAGGCTAATACCTTCGGGTATTAGCCATTGTTATGAAGATCTGAATGTTTGCTTTGTTTATCTCAATTCCTTAATTTATCGTTGAATTGCTTATTTATGTTTATCAATTTATACTTATTTACGTGCTTTTGTATGCGACCTATCATTCAACTAGATCTAGTGATACGAACCAAGTAATCTAGATGCCAGGATAGTTCTCCATATAGTGACTTATACATCTAGAATCATAGGATCATAATTAACGACCTATCTTTGCTCTTTGATTGTGAGCTTAGTTGAACCATAAAGTGACCTTGGTTTCAATGAGTACGTTCTTGATTAATTGGTAAAGACTTGGTTAGTGGACTACTAGTGTATGAATTGCCATTAAACAGTAAGTGGGTAAAGTCTTTATGAGCTAGGGTTTAACAAGATCACCATTGCTTTAATCTCTAAGATAGATTATAATCAGCAAATAAGGATGCTTTATGCGGATGCGTTTAATTGTGACAGAATTATACGTGTCTAGGTCTTAGGAAGAAGTAACGCCTAAGTCTTAAGAATGATATGCCGCCTCGAGATAAGTAATCATTGCACTAATAAACAAACCAACATTTTGATTGGATTAATAATGGTTAATACAGTTTTCTTATATTTGGCTAGATCGCTTTTTTATCTTCTGTTAATTTGCTTGCGTGTGTTTTAGTGTCTTGAATTGATTTTAGTCACCACAAAACCTGTGCCAGTCTCTGAGGCTGAAAACCTCCCTTATCCATTAGATTTAGGAATTAACATAGGTTTAACATAGATTAGACTAACTTAGATTAGAAAAACAAAGTATTAATAAATTAAAAGTGTTCCTCGCTCCAAGTGTTTGACACCCTACTTACCACGAAACTCACCCTGACCGGGTACACTGCCCGTTAAAGTATTGTTTTTGGTTAAGTCGGCAAAATATAAATTTAAAACTTGAATCACAAATCACACCCCTAACTACAACACATCCGCGCAATGCACATACTAAAAGTTGCTTTACTCACTTTCATAATGTCATGCAATGTAATCTCAATTAACAGATCCAACACGTACGTACAGTAAGTGCACATGCAAAGTGCTTTTTGCGCTTTCATTGTAAAAAACAAATGCGATAATGTATGTGTGGTAGGAGGTCAAACTGCAACTAGAAAAAAGAGTCTCGAGCATCTTACTATTTCTCGCTTTTATGCTAGTATGCGTTCATTTTTCGTATTTCATGTTAACATGCGAGATAAATATTTGGTAGCCAAGTTATAGTAAAGTAAGCACTAAGTATTGACGTGTTAGACCAACAAATTTAGTAAGCACTAAGTAAGATAAATATAGTTAACTGAAATCACTAATTCGAGTTCTAGTTAAGGACATGGGTAACCACAAACAAGTGATATGGTAGGTTGATAGCTGCCTATAAACTTATGGTATATATTTTTGTACAGTGACATATGCCTCAGGTGTGTCTTATTGGCCGTCGTAAGTTTTATTTTTAATGGATTAAAAGAAACGAATATAGTAAGCACTAAATAAGGTCTGTCAACTGGAATATAGCAAATTTTACTTTTAGTACTTTGTCCTGCTATGCACTCTGTCACTCTTGGTATGTGCAAAGTGATTATTGTGCAGAAATATAGGAGAATTTTACTTCTAATAGGCCTTTATTATGTGTTATACATAATTATTAATCGTTATAACTGAATGATATATTAACTATTGTTTGAACAACTTGCGAAACAAAAACAAGAAAAACAACAACAATGCAAACATAGATTGACTGACTGTGCCAATTGCTGATCAACGACCACATATGCCCGTCACGACGAAGATTAGAATATGGAAGATTGAAATGCTAGAATCGCTATTTGAAGACATTCAACGAAGATACACTAGATGAAGTACTGGGTAGGGAACACATTAGTACTCACTAATTATGTATTTAGTTTGCTACTATGAAACATATATGTAAATGGTAAATACATGTAATCTTTCATTGGTTAAGAGTGGAAGATCTCCATTCAATTCAGTCATTAGTGCCTGCGGTGTAAAATGGATGGGTTTGATTTTACATGTTATAACGGTTAATAACATAACCCAAATTGACCGGTCCGAATCCACTTGACACCTCCCTGTTGTCTTTCCTACATGTTAGGTTGTTGTCACAATGAGTAAGTTAGCATTCATTTTTCCAAGACTTGCAACATTGCGATGGACATAATACTTCCGTAGACAAACACCCCGCTGTGAAGCGCGAGATTAAAAGTTCGTTTAGATACAAAATACGAGTAATAGACAAAGAGTTAACTAAACTTTTTTTAAAAAGCGCCTAAGCACTTAACTTTCATTTTGTTTAATTGGGTTATTAAACTTATATATGAAATATATTGTTCTATAATTTTGGTGCTAATCGAAGTGACTTAAACATATATTTTTGGATAAGTTAAGTAACATAAATGTCGTGTTTTAAGGGTAAGCATGGGGCAGTTTTGGGGTAAAACCAAACCGAAATATTGGTTTTTAAAATTTGGAAACCGTTTGGTTTTGGTTTTTTCAGTTTTTTCTAAATCAGTTTGATTTTGGGTTTTTGGTTTTTCTTAGCTTATAAATTATCCACTTTGTTAAATCGAAAGTTATGATCCATCACAACTTTAACTTGTTTCGTCAACCAATAGAAGTATTAAACAAACGATTACAAGTTTTCATATAGTGTGAAAATAATTTTCAAATAAGATTAATGGAAGCATACGAAGTTGAAATGCAATATTCTTTAACTTCTAAGAAGGTTGTTAACTATTTGACTTTCATAGGATATATATAAGAAGTTGGAAACCAAGAAAAATAGGAACTATCAAAAGTTGACGTCAAAAGAGATACGTGGAATACTTAAAAAAAGTATATTAGTATATAAGTCTTGTATTAAAGTAAGTTCCAAATCTTGGTAAGATAAATAAATGTGGGGTGGGGTAGTTTTTGTGGTCCGGTTTTTCATATGAAACCAAAAACCACCCCATACATTCGGTTTTTTCAAAAATCAAAACCGCCACTGTCGGTTTTTCAAAAATCAAAACCGTCACTGACGGTTTTTCAATTGGTGCGGTTTTTTTGTTTGGTTTCATTCTGTTTTTCAATTTTGATTCGTTTTTTTATAAGTTTAGTAATCTAAGTGAACAAAATAAAAGTTAGGTACTTTAGGCGTATTTTATAAAAAAAGTTTAGTAATATATTTATATATTAACCTAAATATGAAAATAGGTTTAGGAATTTCAATAGTGTTTGGAAGAATGAAGAGAAACAAAATAAGATGGTGATTACGATGTTTATGATGATAATTTGTATGAAAGTCATGAAATGTTTGAAAATCTTCAGGCTATTTGTGATGATTTTGATATCAAGGTCCGTGGTCGGAAGAAGAATCAAACTAATTTTGATGTTTGTTGAGTCAATTGTAATATAGTTATCGTTGTATCCTCCTTTTAAGTAGTTGTGTTTGTTATGTTACCTTTCGCCCATGTAACATGCTGAGATGTGAGATTCACCCACATCTATTGTATTGAATTATTTTTTAGAGTAATAAATTTATGAGGAAACCTTTTAAAAAAATCAATAGTATTTATCATAATTTATTCTTATGAAGGTTATTAGAGCTTCAAACACAACATATGTTCATAAGGTTCACTTTGCACATGAAAACAAACATAACATAAAGATATGTACGATAATTTATTTCAGACACTTTTGATGTGGAGGCTGTGAAGACTTCACAGGAAGCTTTACAATCCCCTAGGAAGAGTACCTAACCGTTGTAGTGTAGTAAGGCAAGACTCGGGGGTTGTTATCGTTCTCTAGGAGAATAGGTTGGGAAGGCTCGAACACGGTCTAACAGAATTCTAAGGGGTTGAGAGAAGATTCTTTTTGTGTTTTTATATTTTTAAGAAAGCATGCAAATATCATGGTTTTGAGAGGTTGGTTTGTTTTAGCTAATTAAACTAAATATAATCTAAACTACTGGTGATAACTTTATAATAAAAAGATATATTTACCTAATCATACACTACTCCTCAGATTGCTTCTCCTAGATATGTTGTTTGTCACACTTGTGATGATCAGTGTAAGTATTTCCTAAGTCATGAACGAATTACATGAACCCGCCGTCTATTTAATATTTCGTTAAGGCAACACACAAGTAATGTAGTATGAAGACTATTACAAGGCCCCTAAGAGTATATTAAATGCATGTGAAATATCTTAAGAGGGATCAACCATATTAGGGGTAAAGTAGCATGAAGAGTGTTACCGATGGTATCCTTTCTACACACTCGTGTTTACCTAGACGTCTTTGCCAATTTAATATCTTATGGCTAGTTTTCTATAGCCTAACGCGCACATCCATCAACAAGAAGCAACATTAAAAGGATCTACAACCTAAGTTTCATGCAATCATAAGTAAATACAAAGGAGGGTTAAGCCTAACATGTTATAAAGAAAGCAAGAACATAAATCAATCAAACAACACATAGACATATTGAATGATTAATGATAAACAATCTTACTTGATTAAAACACGGATTGAAGATAGTTACAATAGGGTTTTGAGGCCCTAAAAATGACCTAAAAGCTGCTAGAATGACTAGGGTTCGTCTCCCAAAAGTTAAACAAAGTTACACACTTAAAACCCTAAAATCGGTTTTGTATATATAGTAAAAACGATGCGCCAGCGTCGCTTTAAAGTCTTGACGTTGTCGCCACGTGGATGATTCTAGATCCTCTTTAAATCGGCCACGTCTTGACGCCGTCACGATGAAGATCCTGACGTTGTCGCTTTATGATGTCGACACCGTCTCCACGCGATGTATGAACAATTCTTTATGATTTTTGGTGTAGAGTCATAATCTTGTCCGTTTTTTTATCCAAATGAGCCTAAGTCACGTGCATTTCCTCCAAATGTCATCCAAGTGCTAAAAACCTGAAAACAAACGATTAAGCACATAACATGGGCATATTTGCATGATTCAGGGGGTAAATGGCCCCAAAAAAGTGTATAAAATGACACCTCATCAAATACCCTTACACTTGAGATTTGCTTGTCCTCAAGCAAATGGGCTTTTCTACCTAGACAATAGCAATATTTAGGGCATTTAACCTACTCTTTAAAAATATTTTACAACACAACCTTCTAAACCTCATAATTAAAAGCACGAAAAGTATATACTAGCACCTCACATAAGTGTTTGGGATTCTCTCTTTCACTTGGGTGTATAATAAATTATAACAACTATGGGAAACAAAAAATCGACACTCATTACCTGTCATAGCATATAAATTACCATAGGCTTGGTAAAGGATCAAAACCTTCATCGCTTAAGCGCAAGTACTAGTCATTACTGTCAAAGAGGGCTTTTAAAGGGTTGTGGGGTGTAGGTGTAAGATAACATTAACGGAAACGAAAAAGGATGGGATATATTTGGGTGGCTTTTAGGTGAATTTTAGGTGAAAGGGTTAGCTAATTATTTATACGAATACACGCTGATTTGGTTGCTAAGCCAAGACTCGGACAAAGATATACAAAATCTGCATAACTCTGCATCAATCTCATTCTTTTTCTTTTCTTGACTCTATGATAAACATAAGCAAATGGCAGTCCGTACAATTTTTTATCACTTTTTTTATATACATTTTTTTCGTACACTTTTTCCATGCCATTGCTTAAACATATAATACATCATGGGGGTTTATAAATACACCCCTATATTTGAACTTTTACATACTCGATATTTACAATCTAACTAATGACCCGATTTGAGGTGGATCAACATAACATGGAGCTTATTGAGCTATATTGGGAGTAATAAATAACTTCTTCCCCAATTCTTTATAAGATGAATAATACCATGAATCTCAATCATCCCAAAACTGTATTTACAAGGATAAGGACTTAGCAACCGTGTACTCAAATAATTAACTTAAGTTAAAACAATAATGTACTAAAAGCGAGTACATACTAGGTAGGCTAAGGCGATTTGGGTGTAACAATTGGTTCAGGGGTGGCAATGCTCTTCATTAATAGTCCAACTTAACCAGAAAAATACGAGAACCGTGAAAAAGAATAGGCTCGGAGGGGTATACTAGGGGTATCCTGCACTAAAAATGAGTGCATGGCGAGGATGTGGGATAGTTATATGATCGAGGTGACCATCATAACAATTACAGGTTTAAAACATGGGTTAATCCTAGTGCCTCTTATCTAGCAAATCCTAGTTCTCACTATTCGGTCTCGGGATGCATTACAAAAACAAGTTCTAGAATTTAATATACTATCGGTACAGTTATATAATTTAATACCGATACCAATGCTCCAAAAAAGGCGACAAAGACCATACGTACACATCCATAACGATGAAATAAATACATATGACTGCATTCAAACCTTAACTCAAAAAAGCTAAAGGTATAAACTATCTTAGGTATCAATAATGAATACCCGAATTCCTATAGATCTAAAGGCGAACCTTATATTTTTGGGGTGGAATTTTGAGGGTTTTTGTGCTAGTCATATACATTCCTATCCATGAGACGCTATTAATACTCGGTTTTCATCGGTATGTGTTATAACAAAATTTAAATTTTGGTCAAAATTACCTTTTTATGCTATGTTTTGATATATTACCCATCATTTTAAGGAACAAGCAAATGGAAGTTGAAGGAATAGTTTCTAAGGCTTATTCCCCCTACACTTAAGTTGAACATTGCCCCTAATGTTCTATAGAAGTACTCATAAAAACGAATAAAGGGAAAAGAAAACAAGTAAAAGAAACTAGTACTCCCTAGGTTTGCTTAATAATGGAGAAGAAACATGCAATAATTGGTTAGATCGTCCTCCAAGAGTTGCCCAATGAAACTTCCTAAGAACTTCTAAGCATCTTCTCGTCAAATATAACCTGTAAATCAAAGACAAAGACAACTACACCAAGCGTAAAATCGGTGGGATATGATATATACAACGAGAGTTTAGGGTTTTAACTCTATGAAAACAATAAAGATAGGATGAAAGCGATTATACAATCATAGGTTTCTGCAGGTTTATAACAAAATTTTAAATTTTAAATATTGCGCATTTTACTTGAAAATTTCTGAATCTTCACATTGCTGGAGACGCGACGCCGTCGAGTTTAAACCCGACGCCGTCTCCACGTACTGTGAAGATTTCTTCTTTGTTTTTAATGAGAAATTCATGCACGCAATTTTATTAGTTATATATGTAGAAAACACTGCATAAAAACCTAGAATTAATCATTACAATGATATGACTCGAAACTGACACGAATTAATCTAAACAATTTATTTTAAATATTTGAATCTGGTTATTATAAACCGGATATATCTCCCTACACTTATTTTATGCAAAATACCTTTGATTGCAGATAAGACGAAGTTACAAACAAACAAAGCATGATTATAAAATGATTCAAACATTATAAAACAAACAATAAAGAATAAAACACAAGACACTCCTAAATGCGGGAAAGTAAATATTAGGTTGCCTCCCAAAAAGCATTTTTCTTTATTTATGAGTCTTGTATCTAGACTCGAAGTCACATATCCTTACATGACTTCTCCTTCATTTGCAACTTCACTTTCCATTGTCACAAGTGTAGGATGCTCGTTTTTAAAGATTTTGCTCCTTCATCGGTCAAACTTCATTTCCTTCTCTTGATGAAGCTTGATCTTTTCCTCCCATTCTAGAACTAACCTATTGATGGTCATCATGGGAGCTATTGGTTCTATGTCGTTCTTAATTCCTTTTTCGATCATACGGTGTGGTTTAGGAATCCTGTAGAAGCTTATCTTGTTTTTCCTAAATTTTAAAGTTATCGTCCCCTTATCAAACTTAATTACAGCCTTAGCTGTAGTCAAGAATGATGTTCCTAAGATAAAGGGCCTTCTTTCGTCCTCTTTTATGTCTAAAATCATGAAGTCCACGGGGTACACATAACCAGCAACATCCACTAATACATCTTCGGCTATTCCTAAGGGGTAGATATACGAATGACTAGCCAAGAAAAGCCTAATGTCAGTTTCTACAGGCCTTTCATTGGTTAGCTTACTGTAGGTAGAAAAGGGCATGACGTTCACATCAGATCCTTGGTCAACTAAGGCATTTGTATGTTTTAATCCTCCTATGTTACATGGTATTTCAAAATTTCCTCCTATGTCCTCCTTTCTGGTTACTCTCTTTTTAAGAATTAAGTCGTTTACATGTCCTCTAGGTAATAAATTGTAAGTTTTTCGCTTTATTTTACCTACCCGGGCTACCGACAGGGAGTCATTAAACTTTTGATTATCCACAAGCCCTTCGATTAATTTTTCCTTGATTCTATGTTTCAGGTAATATCCTGCAGTATGGGAACTAGAGACTCCAGCCACTTCTTCCTCTTCATTCTTCATGAAGTTCTCTCTTACACTTTTGGTTGGTTCATCATCCGCCCTTCTTTCAACTCCGTTCGTCACGAAAGCTTTTTTAGGAGGCTCTTCTTCCTCAGATTTGCTAGGCTCCACTATGCTTTTAATGATTGCCCTATTGTTTCCTACGTCTTTTTCCTCCTCTTCTCGGATGACAAATATAGAATTTACGTTCTTAGTAATGGGGTGCCCAGCCTCTTCTCTAATTAATACCTTTTCTAGAGTTTGGCTGGCTGAGAATTCCTTAGAAGTCTGAACATTTCTGTCATTCTGTCGTTGATCACTTCACGCTGTTTGAAGATAGTATTTTCGGACCTCTCCATTCTTTCGGCGTGTAATGCCATATAGTCTCGTACCCGAGCCTCGAAAGTGGTTTCTAATGCTTGGGGATGTGGGTATGGACCGGTTCGTTTACAAAAAGTAAAAGGGTTCTGCTTTGGTGGCTCACTTTGGTTTCGTAGATGGGGGGTTGAGGAAACTGCTTCAATGTATGCTTGCGGGAAGTGTGTTGAGCTTAGTCTAGATGTTGGTCGTAGTCCTTTTAGCAAAAAGTTTATTTTATCTTCAAGCTCAAGAAGTCTTCGGTCGGGCGTTTTTGAAGTGCCTTGGGATGTAAAAATAGCCTTGACCGGTTTGACCAAATCTTTTAAATCATTCCATCTCTCTTGATCGTAGAGAGCGAGGTTCTCAATGATTTCCCAAGATTCATCGGCGTTCTTATCGTGGAGTTTGTCGCCGGCGGTGCGGTAAATTTCACACTTAAGATGGAAGGAGACATGATCATAAAAGATTTAGATTAAAAGCCAATGATCGATGCCATAATGAGGGAATTTTTAAAGTAAGTCCTTAAAACGAGTCCATGCTTTAGAAAGAGATTCTCCTTGATGTTGTTGGAACATAAGGATGTTATTGCGAAGTTTTTCAATCCTTCCCGGTGGAAAGAATTGAGCAAAGAAATGAGTAGTAAGATCCTCCCATGTGGTGATAGATCCTGCTGGAAGACGTTCAAGCCAATTGCTAACTTGGTCGCGAAGGGAAAATTGAAATAAACACAAGCGCATTCTTTCACTATTGTCACCATTAAGGTCAAGTGATTCCACTAGTTTAAGAAAATCCTTAAGGTGTTGGTTTGGATCCTCAGGCCGAAGTCCGTGGAATGAGCATCCATTTTGCACCAACCGGATGGTGTCAGATCGAAGAGGCACAACATTGTTCTCTTTGGGGAGGTCAATGGTGTTCCTGTAGCCTTCGTGGCTAGGTTTGGAGTAATCTCCAAGAGTACGGATAGAATTTTCGTCTCCCATGGAGGTCAACGAAAAGATTTACGAAACAATTAACACAAAGAAAATATATACTACAAGAAAGCTAATGTACTGTATTAAAATCCTCACTTGATAGGAATCAAGCAAGTAGAACTACGTTAAATAATGATTGAAACCTAACTATTCCCTACACAGCGGCGCCAAAAACTTGATGTGGAGGTTGTGAAGACTTCACAGGAAGCTTTACAATCCCCTAAGCATAGTACCTAACCGTTGTAGTGTAGTAAGGCAAGACTCGGGGGTTGTCATCGTTCTCTAGGAGAATAGGTTGGGAAGGCTCGAACACGGTCTAACAGAATTCTAAGGGATTGAGAAAAGATTCTTTTTATGTTTTTATATTTTTAAGAAAGGAGGTAAATATCATGGTTTTGAGAGGTTGGTTTGTTTTAGCTAATTAAACTAAATATAATCTAAACTATTGGTGATAACTTTATGATAAAAAGATGTATTTACCTAATCATACACTACTCCTCAGATTGCTTCTCCTAGATCTGTTGCTTTGTCACACTTGTGATGATCTATGTAAGTATTTCCTAAGTCATGAACGAATTACACAAACCCGCCATCTATTTAATGTCCCGTTGAGGCAACACACAAGTAAGGTAGTATGAAGACTATTACAAGGCCCATAAGAGTATATTAAATGCATATGAAATATCTTAAGAGGAGTCAACCATATTAGAGGTAAAGTAGTATGAAGACTGTTACCGATGATATCCTTTCTACACACTCGTATTTCCCTAGATGTCTATGCCAATTTAATATCTTATGGCTTGTTTTCTATAGCCTAACAAGAAATAACTTTGAAAGGATCTACAACCTAAGTTTCGTGCAATCATAAGTAAATACAAATGTGGGTTTAGCCTAACATGTTATAAAGAAAGCAAGAACATAAATCAATCAAACAACACATAGACATATTGAATGATTATTGATAAACAATCTTACTTTATCAAAACATGGATTGAAGGTAGTTAGAATAGGGTTTTGAGGGCCTAAAAATGACCTAAAAGCTGCTAGAATGACTAGGGTTCGTCTCCCAAAAGTTATACAAAGTTACACACTTAAAACCCTAAAATCGGTTTTGTATATATAGTAACAACGGTGCGACGGCGTCGCTTTAAAGTCTTGACGTCGTCGCCACGTGGATGATTCTAGATCCTCTTTAAGTCGGCCACGTCCTGACGCCGTCACTGGATCTCTGACACCGTCATGATGAAGATCCCGACTTTGTCGCTTTATGATGGCGACGCCGTTTGCACGCGCTGTATGCACAATTCTTCATGATTTTTTGGTGTAGAGTCGTAATCTTGTCCGTTTCTTCTCTAAATGAGCCCAAGTCACATGTATTTCCTCCAAATGCCATCTAAGTGCTAAAAACCTAAAAACAAACGATTAAGCACATAATCTGGGTATATTTACATGATTTAGGGGGTTAAATGGCCACGAAAAAGTGTATAAAATGAGACCTCATAAACTTTTTGACTTGTTATGCTGTTTTAAAGTGGTGGATTGAGATTCATAATACTATAATACTACTACACATAACTTACATGTGAGGTGCCTGCAAACATATCCATTAAAATGAAGACATGAACACTTGGGACACTACATATGCCAAATGATTACATGAAACCTGTGGAACACAATGTTAAAAACTAATGTTAGGGGCAGTTTGGTTGGGGGGTTTTGCAAAAAAAGATTAGGATTTGGGCTCATGTTATGTGTTTGGTAAAATTCAGATGGCATATTGCATGGAATCAACACCCAAATCTTCACTTTTTCTAAAACCCAATAGGGTAGACTACTTTTAGAAAATAAATGAGGGCTTTGTAGTTTCGAGAATTATGCTTCAACAAGTTTGAATTCAGCCCGCGCGTTGCGGCGGAGGCAAATTTGTTAATGCATATAATTTGTGTGTTACGTTTTTTACCTGATAAAACTTCCACATGTGTGTAACAATTGGTTCAATCCCTCTTTTTTGTCTTTTATGTTGACTTTTGTTATGGTTTCCTGCTGTTTGTTTGAGGTGATGGTAATTGTAGTTTGTGACGTTCACAATGGTGTAAGTACATACATAACATAAAGTTGGTTATAGTTACGACTAACAGTTATACAAAATATTAATACCATGGGTACATAAAGGAGTATGCAAAAGCCATAAGTTTCTAGATATAGGTACATACATGAAGTAAACTTAGTTAAAGTTGTGATTTAGAGTTATACAAAAGATTAGTACCATGGATGCAGTAATAGTTTTGGTAAAGGAGTATACAAAAGCCATAGGTTTCTAGAAACTGGGTAAACCAACATGGTTAAGTTAAAAGGTATGTTACTGTGTTTTAGAGCAGATGGATGTTATCAGGTGTTGAGTGGTTCACTTGTCGTATTTCTCCTTCTTTGTTCCTTTTGAAGTATTAACTTCTGGTTCAGTTTTGAAAAGAGACTTCCTGGTAGATGCCCTTGGTAAGTTGGTTGGCTGATCTCCTTTGACAGGTTTCATAGTTTATGAGGTAGTCAGAGGCGTTGACTACGATTCTTCTGTTTCTCCTGTTTCGGGTTTGACTACTTCTGGTTGGTTGCTTGTTGTTGTGGATAACACGAGACTCAATAGTTTAGGGGGCTGGGTTGCCTCTGGTTGATCCTCGCTTATGGGTGCAGCAGCGGTTGTTTGGGGAGGTAAGGTAGATGAAGGGAGAGTGGGTTCAGAAACTTGGGTCGCTCTTGGTTGTTCTTTAATTATAAGCTCATATGGAATTACTTGAGGTGGTGGTGCGGGCAAGGGAAGCATTGCACTTTTAAAAACTCTGTCTAGCACCAAGTCGCGTCTTCTGGAAATACTTTCACTATCAAAATGGAACTGAAACACGTGTGTCGTACCTTCCAAGTCTTTGAGTGCAGACAGGAGTTCGTGTGGATCTTTGTTGGGGAGCTCAGCTAGGATGTCGTTACAGTCCCTTATGAGGGTGTTAGCTTGATCACTGAAGCAAGTGACAAACATCGTTGCAGTCCTGATAACACTCCAAATATACATAAAATATCCCTCGAAAATGTGGGAAATATATATATTAATGCATGAAATATTGCACGTTTGGTTGCTTGTTGGTGTAATAATTGTTTCAGGACCAAGAATGACGAAAAAGACTAAAAGCGCAAAGATATTCTGTTAAATATACTAACAGTCATCAAGAGAAGGATCTAAAAGAGAAGATTTAATGAAAAAGTCAGAAGTGCGGCGTACTTCAAAGCGGGTTAATGCAATTTAATTCCCAAGCCAAGTGCGGCGCACTTTGACCTGTAGTTACTCCAAAATCATTATGATTGCAATGATTATGCAACCTTTCACTCACCCATTCCCATCAACTGATACATAAAAGGGGCACGAAATAGAGGCTAATCTCAATCTCATTCTATCTTATTCTCATCAAAAACATCTTATTCCTCATCTTGAGAATCATTTCTAAGTTAGAAGGAAGTTGTGGGAAAGGTTGAAGTGTCCTTAGGATCTTCACCATTTCCAGGTTTTCATGATATAAGAAGTTGGAATTCAGGCCAAAGAAGGTTGTGAAAGAGTGTTATTAGTTGAAATTCTGAGTTACTATTGTTTCATTCGAAGAAAATTCTTGTAAGGAAACCATATAATTTGCTTGTGGAATCGGTATAAACATGTTTATCCTTTTGAATACAATATTTTCTGAATCTATTGTGCTTGTTATGTGTTTTGTTTCCATGGTTATGGAGTAGTCTATCATGTTTGTTTGGGAATCATGAGAGGTATTTTGGATCAAACTTGGACAAATTAATGATTTTTGGAATTAACAAATATGAACTTGATGTTTTTATACTTGGATCTTTAATCATCATTTGATCACCACTTAGTCTGGATATAGGTCGAAAGACTCTGACTTCGTGCTTGGTTTCTAGTTTTTTGTCTATGAACAACTCGATCTTAGCCTTGTGAGGATTGGCTAGTTAAAAGACGATTAACCCAAGAATAGAAAGGTTTAACGCTCAACCTCATGTCTAACGAACTTGGTTGAGCAAGTTTATATTTATTATTTCCAAAATGCGAATCGAACTTAAATCATTTTTCATAATTAAAAGTAAAGGCCTAAAGGATTTTTTATTATGGGAAATAGACAATCTTTTAAGTAAACTACCCGTTTCTTCAATCGATTATGCTAAAATTCATGAACTGGTTATCTTCTCAAGTTTGTTCTTATTTACTCTTGTCTCCCAAATAAACATTGTTTTTATATCTTGAAATTCACACTTATCTTTAGATCGTGACAGTCTATAAGATAACCTTTTATAAAGCGTCCTGACTTTACTTAAAACTACCAATCCTGTGGAACGACCTGGTCTTACCTAAAAAATATTATACTACATACGTGGGTTATACTTTTACCCGTGTGTTTCCATATAATAAATTGGTATTTTCAGTATTATAATTTTAAAGCTTTCGAAACGCATCAAAAGTTTTTAGCGCCATTGCCGGGGATTGAAATCATTCTTAGTTAAGTCATTGTTGTTTTACAAAACCAAAATTTCAAAATCGCTGTACAGTTTTCTGGCAAACTGACCCAAAATTCGTTTTTCTTCAGAAAGTGCGCCGCACAATCATTTTGTGCGACGCTTTTCCTGGAAATTCAAAAAGTACGCCTTACTTACACCAAGGACGCCGCACTTCATGCAGATTTTCACAAACAGAATCAAAACCAATTTCCAAACCAAAACCATTTTCAAAACTGTAAAATCAACTCTAGAAACATGTGGATCTTTTTCCTTATGTGCCTAATTGTTGAATTCTTGTTTCCACGTAATTTATGTTCTAAAATAAAAATATAAAAAAAATATTGTTTTATGTCTTGCTTGTTTAAATCTATGAATGTTTATGTGTTTTTCTTATTTGCTAATTGTTGCTTATTTGAGTATGCTTGTTTGAAAAATGAAAATAAAAATTTAATAGAAATTAAAACCAAATTTTATGAACTCAATCATTGCTATGTGATTATATATGTGTTTAATGATATGTTACTTACATCTTTAATAAATACATTAAGGGTAATAACAAAATTAAATATAAAGTTATAAAAATAAAACGTTTTAAAAATTTTGAAACTTTTTTACAAAAGAGAAGCAGTTTTCAAAGAGAAAAAAAACCAAAATCAAAAACTTTTTCCAAACTGTAAAATCAACTCTAAAAACATGTGGATCTTTTTCCTTATGTGCCTATTTGATGAATTCTTGTATTCACGTAACTTATATTCTAAAATGAAAAAATCAAAAAAATATTGTTTTATGTCTTGCTTGTTTAAATCTATGAAGTTTATGTGTATATCCTTATTGCTACTTGTTTCTTTCTTATCTGAGTATGCCTTGTTATAAAAATGAAAATTTATAAAATTTTTAAATAAAAAATTTATGACCTTAATAATTGTTATATGATTATACATATGTTTAATAACCTGATAATTAGCACCTTTAATAAATACATTAAGGGTAATAACAAAATTAATTATAAAGTTATAGGAATAAAATGTTTTAAAAGTTTTGAAACTGAAAATTAGAAAAGTACGACGTACTTACTTCTAAGTACGCCTTTTTTTCTAGAAAAACATAAAAAAATTGAAAAATATCAGGAAGTATGCCGCACTTACTTTAAAGTACGACACACTTTGCTTCATGGACAGTCAAAAAATGCTTATATAATAATTTTCATCGACAAATTATCCATTTTATTAATTACTAAAATTCTTATAAATTATTATGTAAGTGTAACAAAGTGTATTATAATGTTTTAACTAACCCAACTAACGTTTATTCTAACTGTTGTGTTGTTTGATAAAGTTATGGTCCTAATTCAATGTAATGGAAAAACATGTCTAGGAGAAAATTAATTTAAATATCAAGTGAAAAAGTAAAAAGCTCATGGATACTAAGAATTCTCCTGAATATTAGGACACAGCTAATGTGGGGGTAAAAACAACATGAAGGCACTAATCTTTCATAAAATGGATACTGAGGAGATTAGCGACAGATATGTGGCACCTTGTTTCGTCAATGGACTAGAAGCATATGACGGTGAGATAAATCTAGGAAAGGAAGAAAACATGATCTCGAATGAATTTGCTGTGAAATTATGTTTGGAACATGAGGTGAAACGTAGACATAAAGTGGTTTTAAAGGAGTTGATCGTTGCATTGAGAGGAGAGATTTACTTTGTTAAGTTCATAATCAATCCCGAAGAGGACGATGTCGAACCAGGGGTAGTTCTGGGAAGATCATTTATGCGTCTAACCAAGGGAATTGCTGACTTAGGGAATGAAACTATTACAATATACCCCGAACTCGATCCATTCTTGGATAGTTTTGGAGGAGAAGAAAAGATTGGTGAAGACTAGGATCTCTTGTCAGATGATCTTAACTTTAGAGATATTCCAGATATTAAAGGAGTTGAAGTTCCGCCATTCGTGTGTAAAATGGGGAAGAACAGTAGGAATGTTGCAGTTGTCGTAAGGGACTTCTACAAGAAGTTTTATAACTCCCTAGGCAGAGTACGTAACCATTGTAGTAGTAGTATATGCAAAACTCAGGGGTTGTTATCGTTCTCTAGGGGAATAGGTTAGGAAGGCTTGATCACGGTCTAACAGAATTCTATGGGTTGAGAGAAGATTCTTTTTGCGTTTTTATATTTTATGAAAGCAAGTAAATCTCTGGTTTGAGAGGTTGGTTTGTTTAATTAATTAACTAAACTAATTGATAAACTAATCTACTGGTGACAACTTTATGATAATTAAATGTATTTACTTAATCATGCATTACTTATCAGATTGTTTCTCCTAATCCTTTTCCTTGTCATACTTGTGATGTAATGTGTAAGTATTTCCTAAGTTATGAACGAATTACACGAATCCGTCGTCTATTTAATATTCCGTTAAGCAAAGCACAAGTAAGGTAATATGAAGACTATTACAAGGCCCTAAGAGTATACTAAATGTGTGTGAAATACCTTAAGAGGGATCAACCACATAAGGGGCAAGGTAGCATGAAGACTGTTACCGTATGGTATCCTTTCTACGCACTCGCATTTCCCTAGATGTGTCAACAGCGATATAGACAAAAGCTGGTTTTCTAAAGCCTAATGTGTACATTCATCAACAAGAAGCAACAGTAAAAGGATCTACAATCCGACTTTTATGCAATCATAAGAAAATACAAAGGAGGGTTTAGCCTCGCACGTTATAAAGGAAGTAAGAAGATAAATCAATTACATAACACATAGACATATTGAATGATTAATGATAAATAACCTTACTTGAATTAAAACATGGATCCAAGGTAGTACAATAGGGTTTTGAGGCCATATAAATGACCTATGAAGCTACTACAAGGACTAGGGTTCGTCTCTCTAAGTTATACGAAGTTATCCCAAACGTTACACATTAAAACCCTAAAAACAATTTTGATATACAGGCATATCGACGCGACGACGTTGCTTGATGCTTCTGACGTCATCGCCACATAAATGGTTTTAGATCCACTTTAAGTTGGCTACGTTGTGAGGCCGTCGCCAATATCCAGACACTGTCACCAGATAGATCACGACGGCATCGCTTTATGCCTGCGACGCCGTCTCCACGCTCTAAGAACAATACTTCTTGGCGAATCTTGGTGCAAGTCTGTAATCTTGTCTGTTTCTTGTCCAAATGAGCCCAAGTCACGTGTATTTCCTCCAAATGCCATCCAAGTGCTAAAAATACAAAAACAAATGATTAAGCACATAATCTGGGCATATTTGCATGATTTAGGGGGTTAAATGACCTAGAAATAGTGTATAAAATGATAACTCATCAAATACCCCTACACTTGGGATTTGCTTATCCTCAAGTAAATAGGCTTTTCTACCTAGACAATAGCAATATGAGGGTCATTTAACCTACTCTTCAAAGTATTTTATAACACAACCTTCTAGACCTCGTAATTAATAGCACAGAAAGTATATACTAGCACCTCACATAAATGTTTGGGGATTCTCTCTTTCTCTTGGGTGTATAATAAATTATAACATAATGGGGAAACAGAAAATTAACACTCATTACCTGTCATAGTATATAAATTACCATAGGCTTGGTAAAGGATCAAAACCTTCACCGCTAGGCGCAAGCATTATTCATTACTATCCAAGAGATCTTTTAAAGGGTTGTGGGGTGTAGGTGCAATATAACATATAATGGAAACGGAAACGGATGAGATACATTGGGGTGGCTTTGGGTGAATTTAGAGTGGAAGGGTTAGCTAATTATTTATACAAATACACGCTGGTTTGGTTGCTAAGCCAAGACTCGGACGAAGACATACAAACTCTACACAACTCTACATCAATCTCTTTCTTTTTCTTTTCTTGACTCTAATATAAACATAAACATAAGCAAATGGCAGCCCGTACATTTTTTTTACTTTTTTTATATACAATTTTTTTCATACACTTTTGTCCTGCCATTGCATAAACATATAATACATCATGGGGGTTTTTTAGATACACCCCTATACTTGAACTTTTACATACTCGATTATTTACAATCTAACTAATGACCCATCTTGAGGTGGATCAAAATAACATGGAGATCATCTAACAAACATATGGGGGTATTGATTTAACTTTTCTTCCTTATTCTTCAGTGAAATAAATACTACCATGAATCTCAATCGTCCCAAAACTGTATTTACAAGGATAAAGACTTAGCAACCGTATACTCAAATAATTAACTTGGGTTAAAACAATAATGTACTAAAAGCGAGTACATACAAGGTAGGCTAAGGCGATTTTTGTGTAACGATTAGTTTAAGGGTTAACAATGCTCTTTATTAATAGTCTGACTTAACCATAAAATTACGAGAACCATGAAAAAGGACATGTTCGGAGGGTTGTACTAGGGGTATCCTGCACTAGAAATGAGTGCGTGGCAAGGGTAAGGGATAATTATATTACCAGTGTGACCATCATAACAATTACAGGTTTAAAACATGGGTTAATCCTAGTGCCTCTTATCTAGCAAATCCTAATACTCACTATGCGGTCTCAGGATGCATCACAAAAACAATATCTAGAATTTAATATACTATCGGTACACTCATATAATTTAATACCGATCTCAATGCTCCAGAAAAGGCGACAAACATCACGCGTACACATCCGTAACGACGGAATAGACACATATGACTGCTCACTCCTTAACTCGAGAAAGCTAAAGGTATAAATTATCTTGGGTATCAATAATGGATACCTGAATTCCTAAAGATCTAAAGACGAACCTCACATTTTTAGGGTGGAATTCTGAGGGTTTTTGTGCTAGTCATATACATTTCCATCCATGAGACGCTATTAATACTCGGTTTTCGTCGGTATGTGTCATAATTTTTTTTAATTTGGGTCAAAATTACATTTTTATGCTATGTTTCGATATATTACCCATCATTTCAAGGAACAAGCAAATGGAAAATGAAGGAATAGTTTCTAAGGCTCATTTCCCCTACACTTAAGTTGAACATTGTCCCTAATGTTCAATAGAAGTACCCGTAAAAACGAATAAAGGGAAAAGAAAACAAGTAAAAGAAATTAGTACTCCCCTGGTTTGCTCAATAATGGAGAAGAAACATGCGATAACTGGTTAAATCTTCCTCCAAGAATCATCTAATGAAAACACCCTAAGATCTTCCAAGCTTCTTCTCATCAAATATAACATGTAATCAAAGACAAAGACAACTACTCCAAGTGTAAAATCCATGGGATATATACAATAAGAGTTTAGGGTTTCGACTCTATTAAAATAGTAAAGATAGGATAAGAGAATTTTTAAACTCAGGGTTCTGCGAGTTTATAAAAGAATTTAAACTTTCTTAAGTGTTGTACAAGTTATATTTTCAAAAATACTTAAATTTTTGAGTTTTCCTGTAACTGGGCATTTGACGCCGTCAGGAATATCATGACCCCGTCACAAGTGTCGCGGTGACGGCATCGCGTGTAAATCGTGACACCGTCTCCACACTCTGTGAAAACTCATTTTTCGTTTTTGATGCAAAATTTCCTGAACTCATTCTTATAAGTTATTTTCATGTATAAAATGCTGCATAACAACCTGAGAATTAATAATTCAACCATATGACTCGAAACTGACGCGAATTAATCTAAACAATTTATTTTAAATGTTTGAATGTGGTTCTAAAAACCAGATATTTCCCCTACACTTATTTTGTTGCAAAATACCTTTGATTGCAAATAAGACGAAGTTACAAACAAATAGACCGTGATTACAAAATAATTCAAACACAATAAAACATATAATAAAGAATTAAAACACAAGACACTCCTAATATGCGAGAAAAGTAAATATTGGGTTGCCTCTCAAAAAGCGCTTTTCTTTAGTTACGAGTCTTGTAGCTAGACTCAAATTCACACGTTCTTACGTGACTTCTCCTTTGTGCCTCTTGGCTTCTCTTTCCAATTTCATTAGGTGTTGAATTTCCTTGCTTATACTTTCGTCTTCTCTGTACTTGGGTCCTAAAGTCAGACTATCTGAGTATAGGTTTTCCTACGGTCATCATTACTCTCAAGGACAAAGGGTGCTATGGAATCGGTATTTACATCCTTAAAGTCTATATGGTTAAACACTTCCATTTTATGAGGCATCTTAAATGTGATTTTATCGTTATGTTTTTCGAAAGTAACCGTTCCCTCTTCTTGATCATAAACGAGACCAGTTTTTCTTGTAAATGGTTTTCCAAAGACTACTTCTCCTAGGTGGTGATCTATAATGCTAGTGGTATCCTCAAAAATCATGAAATTACATTCGTATGTGAAGTTTTCTATGAAAACTTTTAAACCCCTGACTCTTCCTACAAAGTTGTTGTTCTTACTAGGGTTGGATGGTTTCTGTCTCAACTCTAGCCCTTTATTCATGATCTCTTTGTAATGTTGTTTAGACATAACATTAATTGGTGACTCTAGATCGATGTAAGCTTGTCTTTTAAGGAAGTGACCAATCATGCAAGAGATCTTAATGTTATTTAAGTTTTCGGTTCTTATCTTTGCTCTTACCCAAGATGGTTTGGGGTATTTTAAGAGCCACTCGTGATATTCTAATTCCTCCAAGGTGGGGAAAGTATCAAAGTATTCTATTTCATTTGACCTGTCTAATGAGTCAGCGATCTTACTATCCTCAAGCCATGACTTAATTTCTCTCTTTTTCTTAGGATCAAGAAACTCCCTATTTGAGGTAGAACAAGATGGATTCGCATTCTCCATAATGAAGAATGAAATAGTCAATGAAAATTACAAACAAACATAAAAAGAAAAGAATAAGAAAGCTAATATGCGAAAATTAAATTCTCACTTGAAAGGATTCAAGCGAGTAGACTAAGTTAAACTATGATTAAAACCTAACTATTCCCCCACGCAACGACGCCAAAAATTTGTTGCGGTTGTCGTAAAGGACTTCTACAAGAAGTTTTACAACTCCCTAGGCAGAGTACCTAACCGTTGTAGTAGTAGTATAGACAAGACTCGGGGGTTGTTATCGTTCTCTAGAGAAATAGGTTGGGCAGGCTTGATCATGGTCTAACAGAATTCTAGGGGTTGAGAGAAGATTCTTTTCGTGTTTTTATATTTTATGAAAGCAAGTAAATCTATGGTTTGAGAGGTTGGTTTGTTTAACTAATTAACTAAACTAATATCTAATCTACTGGTGATAACTTTATGATAATTAAATGTATTTACTTAATCATGCATTACTTATTAAATTGCTTCTCCTAATCTTGTTGCCTTGTCACACTTGTGATGATATGTGTAAGTATTTCCTAGGTCATGAACGGATTACACGAACTCGCCGTCTATTTAATATTCCGTTAGGGCAACGCACAAGTACGGTAGTATGAAGACTATTATAAGGCCCCTAAGAGTACATTAAATGCATGTGAAATATCTTAAGAGGGATCAACCATATAAAGGGCAAGGTAGTATGAAGACTGTTACCTGATGGTATCCTTTCTACGCATTCGCGTTTCCCTAGACGTGTTTACAGCGATACAGACAAAAGCTGGTTTTCTAAAACCCAATGCGCATAATCATCAATCAAAAAGCAACGGTAAAAGGATCTATAATCCGACTTTCATGCAATCATAAGCAAATACAAAAGAGGGTTTAGCCTCGCATGTTATAATGAAAGCAAAGAAATAAATCAATCACACAACACATAGACATATTGAATGGTTAAAGATAAATAACCTTACTTGGATTAAAACATGGATTCAAGTTAGTAAAATAAGGTTTTAAGGCCCTAAAAACGACCTATGAAGCTGCTACAAGAGCTAGGGTTCGTCTCTTAGAAGTTACACAAAGTTACACACTTAAAACCCTATAATCGGTTTAGTATATATAGAGATATCGCTGCGTCGACATCACGTTGTAATCATGACACCGTCGCTACGTGGATGATTCTAGATCCTCATTAAGTCAGCCACGTCCTGACGCCGTCACCAAATTTATGACACCGTCACTAGATGGATCACGACGGTGTCGCTTTATGATTGCGACGTCGTCTCCACGCCCTGTAAGCAATATTTCTTTAAGGATTTGGTGTAGGTCTGTAATCTCATCTGTTTCTTCTCCGACTGAGCCCAAGTCACGTGTATTCCCTCCAAATGCCATCCAAGTGCTAAAAACCTAAAAACAAATGATAGCACATAATCTGGGCATATTTGCATGATTTAGGGGGTTAAATGACCCTGAAATAGTATATAAAATGACACCTCATCAAGGAACAAGGGGAAGTAACTAGAGAAATACCAGTTAATCTATTTTGATATGGGACCATCATTGTCTACTGGAAAACCGTTAACTTAGGAAGAAGCTGAAAGAGAGGCACTAGTCATCGATATTTGCAAAAGATATTATCTATTGGAGGAAGTAAAGACAAGATTTTGTTATTAATGATATCATCAGTATCATTTTTAGGACATACGATCTATTTGTCTTGTAATTTCATGGTTGACGGATGATGTAACGTTTTGTTGTCATAGATAAATTATATGAGGTTTGATATTCCATCCCCAACGTCGGGAATACAGTAGTGTTTAGGTATGTCACCCCATGAACAATTTTATGGATCACAATCATCAGGTGTACCAATGTTTCCGTTCCAGATGTCCAGCAACCATTGCGTAAAAACGGACACTCTTTCCTTATCGATATCCTGTAGTTCACTGTTGTTGAGGTGCATATTTGCTATAAGATAATACACTTTAAAGTGTTGCCATATGTAATATTTGGCAATTGAAGATTGTATAATTTCATTTCTCGATGCGTTTCTTTTAACTGGAAGAGTTTATCTGAAATATCCTCTGAACATTACTGTTTTGCCCCCAATTAGACGGTTCGGTTGGTCCAGCAGATCTCGTAAGGTCCTATCTATTGATTCAAAACACCGATGTTTATTCATAGGTGATTCATCCTAAATAATCAAACTTGTTTCTTTACTCAAGGTTTCTAGCTATGTATTTTTTTTATTAAACACATTGTTTTATCAGTTAGGTCTAGAGGTATCTTAAAGCGTGAATGGTCCGTACGCCTTGCTGGAAGTAATAGGGAGGCGATACCCGACGTAGCAACAACTAATACTATCTTTCCTTCAGAGCGTAAGCTGAATATAATTGTCTTCTAGAGAAATGTCTTCCCCGTACCCCCATGACCATATACAAAAACCAATTCTTGCATATTACTGAAGCATGCATCTGTAATCAAACTAAAGATATGATGTTGCTTGTCATTTAACATAGGTAGTAACTGATCTCTATGAGCTGCAAGGAGTGTACGATCATAACTTTTATCCTCTATTAGAAGCCTGTTTCTAAGAACAGACATGAGATGTTCAGGTGGCATACGAAGGCTAAAATCTGCTAACGATTTTGAACAATGATTTTGTTATCCCACAATATAATCCAAACACAACAAATAAGCAAACCTAAATAAGCTCTTATGTGAGCCAAAAATAAGAAAGGAAGAAAAAGATAAGATGAACTTGGAATGTTAGATTAGAGAGAGAAAGTCGTGAGTTACAAGTGAGACAAATGCAACCAACACCCTCTCCATGTATGGAGAGGGTTTCTTTTATACCCCTAGCCAACATGTAGGCGTATGGGCTTTTCTACTTGGGTCGGGCTTGGCATATCTTGGGCTTTGAGCCCGAAACACGGACAATATTAGATTACAATCCAAGCCCGTTGAACCCGACTAGCCTATTACTTTACAAGACCCAATTTGACTTTATAAGACCGATAACATTCTTGTTTGACTTAATATAATTAAGGCTAACAATCTCCCCCAATGTTGAGGTCTCTTTCTTCAAACTCCTCCGTTGTTGTGGTCTTCTTTAATGTGAAGGACTTGATCTTTTGTGTTGACATTCTTGTACGACCGATAACATTCTTGTAGGAGGTTGCTTTGTTTTATCATTGTCTCCCCCGATGTTGAAGATATGACTTTTGACGTTTATGCTTTGTCTTGTTTGGTCTTGTCTTGTTTGTAATGGCTTTGTTCATTCATGCTTTGTGATCTTGATCTTGAGCCTTTATCTTTTTTTACTTTGAGTTCTTGAGATTGTTATCTTGCATCATCTCCTTGACTTGAATCATCTTGATTTGACTTCCTTGATCATCTTGTGCTCTTGACCAACATGCTCATACTTGTTACATTCTTGTTTGACATATATGATTATAAGTCTAACAATCTCCCCCAATTGATGATTCTTTATTTGATTATGAGGCTCTTTGATGGTGGGGAAGATTAGAATCAACTATCTTGACGTTGAATGATTGACTTTGAAAGCTTGAGTATGAGCATGTGGTTTATGAATCCGACTTCGCTGGAATGAGGCTGCAACACCGTCGTCTAAACCTGAAATAAGACAGTTAGCAATAAAAGATGAATATGGCTTTGTCATTCATCTTGAGTTCGGTTGCATTAACCTCCGGTTTCCCGTTTTATAGTATAAATACTATACCTGTGATCAGGTAGATTCAAAGAATCTCCTTGACAGGGTTTCCAGCTCAAAGCGTAGGATCTTCTAACACAGATGTATTAGATTCACCATGCTTGCTAGTTCTCATTACCGGACCGTCTCAAAGCAGACAACACGGTAAGAGTGAATCAGATAGTTACTATCTTTCTGATTAAGTCGTCAATTCATTTACAAGGCTCCAACATTAATATCTAGTTATAAAAGCTTGATTCATATAGGAATCTTGCAAGTCACCTACACAAGAGTTGTTTGTATTGATGGCTTTATAGCAGGATTTCCATCTTCATTGTAATACTTAGTTATCACTCGGATGTTTCTAGCAGATCTTTAAGGATAACTGCGTAGGACTCTTTGTTACAACTTATGAACTTTATGGTGTTCAACAAGTGTATTTTGACATTGTGTCCTAATGAGATTTATACTTTGATCTCTTCTGGCTCTAGACTCGATTTGTGCACTTTTGGTTTTAGTAATTGAAGGCTGGAGCAGACTGCCACCTATTCAATATTAACAATCTCGGAGTGAGATGTCAATAGATAACGTATGTATCTCCGTGACAAATATAACAACCTGAAATTTCCACCAATGTAATATCTCTCTGTTATATAATATATCACTTTTTCATGGGGAAATTTTTGCTCTAATCTCTTATTATTCAACGTAACTTGCATAACTAAAGTTAACAAGCTCACGTAACCTACATATGACAATCCTATCTACATATATGTAAAGAAAACATCATAACATGTCAAGTCAATATCATAATATCATTTTTACAAAGTACATTACTCATATAATGTACCATTTGCAACGTTATATCAAAACGGGCTTTAAACCGTTATCGTATGCCTCTAAACCCTAATTCCATGGATGGTTAATATCTAACGTGAATGTACAAGTTACTAAATCATATGTACAAGTAATATAACATCTCATTTGAAATATAAACTCCCTCCAAGTCAAAGTACAAGTCCTTAAAAGCTCAATATACAAGTCATAAAGCATGATCTCTAAAATAGCCATTTTACCTTCGTTTTCATTCTAGTTTCTTCACCACCACTTTTGTACAAGCTACTACACTCAATATACAATGTATAAACCCTAATTATTCTACTCATAAGCTCCCACACATATTTTTACACTTAAAACCCTAATTTAAAACCCTAAACCCTAAAACCGAGCTAGTTTCTAAACCATGACCCGTTTCTTGGTTTTAATCCATCATAACCTCAAACCAACACTCAAATAAGTTGTAATAACTTAATTTACAACATTAAAAATCATATACAATCATCATTTCATTCCAATTATATGCAAAATGAATCCGAGAAACCATAAACGGCAAAATGGAGCATTTGACCCATTTACTCGTTTTTAACCATTTAAACAACCAATAATTAATCAAGTGCCATTTTAAACTCATAAAATGAGTTTACAATCCATCATCTATCATTTTCCTAGCAATGTACAAAAGTTATAAGCCTTAATGAACCTATACGTGCCCTAAAATGACCCGCGACCTTGTTAACTCATTTTCAACCCATTTTAACCCAAACCACTTATCAAACCTTGATTATAAATCTTAATACAAACCTTAAGATCGGTAATCTATCATCTTGGATCAATTACACATGAACTATAAGCCAAGAAAACCCAAGGAAACCCTAATCAACCCTAAAATGACCCGCGGCTATGTTTACTCAATTTCAACCCATTTTAACCCAAACCATTTGCTAATTTCCATTGATAAGCTTTAATACAAACCTTAAGGACATGTTTCAATCATTATTTGATCAACGCCCATGAAATATAAGCCAATAAAGTGAGTTCGAACCCATAATAACCCAAACAGACCCGCGACTTGTTTTGCTTGCATTTTGACCCATTTTGAACTCTTCTTTGCACACAAAAACCTCCATGACTCACCCACATGTCTCCCAATCTGCTTACCCACCTAATACAACATTTCTTTGGTCCAAATTGAAGCCACATCTCCTCTTTTGTGTTCATATCAACCGCGGCATGCTCCCATGGTGTCCAACACCTTCACTCTACATCCTAGACCTCCACAACTCCTTTCATATCCTCAACACATCATATTCTATCTCTTACACATGTCTTGATCAGATCATAGAAGTTCCTTAACCCCTTTGCCTACATTCGACTTTAAATAGGACCTTCCATGCTTCATTCAAACTCGCACCCCATCTATTCTATCTATAACCCAAGTGAGCAACTATTATCTGCTCCATTTGATCCTAGGATCATCTAATAATATCAAGAAGTGAATCCTTGAAGAAACGAAGCCCCGAAGTCGTTATTCTAGGCGTACGAAGCTAAAAGTCTCGATTTCGACTCGTTTCCAAGCTATAAGCTCAAACCCAGGTTCTATGATCTTCATACTTTCTCCTACACTCTTATAATGTTCATATGATCCTAAATAAACTCTTGTTAAAGTTTTATAACTCAATTCATACTCATTTTCTATTTTGATCCAAAACCGTACACCCGAAACCCTAATTTCATGTTTTTCTTAAAACTAAATGTTATAATGGTTAAATGTTGTTATAATCCATCCTAACATGCTTAACTAACGTTAATATAAAAACTTTATTGATTATTGAAGGAATTTGTATTAAAAACCTACGCGTTTTCATTATAAAACCCTAATTTGACCCGTTCTGATTTCTAGCTTAACGAATTGTTATTTTAAACTTGCGTTGCGTTAAATCTTCATATTTTAGCTTATATTAATAAGATATAACCTGAAAATATCATTTAGAAACTTAAAATAAGCTTGCATGACATTTTGGACTTGTTTTGCAAAAGTATTCCATGCAAGGGGTATATATCGTAACTTTCTAAAACTTATAACTAAAAGGACTGAATATGTCATTTTATCAAAGTTATAACTACAGGGATCTATTATGTCACTTTCCAAAGTGCAAGGTTTACTTTGTACATCTTTTAAACTTGAAGGACCAAACTCGGAAAAGTTCAAACTCCAAGGGTATATTTTGCCATTTTTCATTCTTAAAGGTCTAAAATGTAACATTTTGAAAAAGTATAAAAATATATTCAAAACCTTACAAGTCATAACTTTAATTAACGCTTCTCGTGCTTATCATTTCCAGATATTGATCAAAATGCTTAAAACCGATTATATCATACCACAATATTAGGGAGCTTCATATTAAGGGGTTTCATCTTGGTATTACGTTCTGACTGAGTTGTTGGGTTTACGATTTAAAGTGCCCTAGCTCCTCAAATGTTTACTGAATGACCTCTGAAATATGATGGCCCGAACGGTGATACAATAATTCCAAACTCTCCAATCAAACTCATAACAATATTAAACTATTAAAACCAAAGTTCTAGAGTACAATCTTCCTAAGACTTGACATATTTACTCAGGTTGCGTGACGTGGCTGTTTACTATCATTTTGCTATATCAACCTTCCATGTTAAGATCGTGATAAAGTCGTCAGCTTTCATTTTAGAATATTTATTACAACTACCTATCAGGTGAGATTCATAGCCTTGCATTTTCAATCTTTTGAATGTTTTATAAACCCGCGAGGGGGATACATGCTTGTTACAAACTCTTTTACATACTCGTTTATCTTATAACAATGTGATTACTTTTCAAAGACTTAGTGAGATTCATAGCCTCGCATTTTCAATCTTTTGAATGTTTTATAAACCCGCGAGGGGGATACATGCTTGTTACAAACTCTTTTACATACTCGTTTATCTTATAACAATATGATTACTTTTCAAAGACTTAGTGAAGTTCATAACCTCGCCTTTACTTATTTACATGTTTTATAAACCCGCGAGGGGGATACATGCTTGTTACAAACTCTTTTATATACTCGTTTATCTTATAACAATGTGATTACTTTTCAAAGACTTAATGAGTTCATAACCTCACATACTTTATAAACCCGTGATACCTGCTATAAACCATGAATGCAAGTGTTTTCTAAACTATATGCTATCCTGATATATTATTGCCTAAGTACATGAAAATATCTATTTGGGTAATATCTCCCAATATCTCTTTAATATCTATTTGGGTAGTATCTCCCAATATCTCTTTAATATCTATTTGGGTAGTATCTCCCAATATCTCTTTAATATCTATTTGGGTAGTATCTCCCAATATCTCTTTAATATCTCTTTGGGTAGTATCTCCCAATATCTCTTTGGGTAATATCTCCCAATATCTCTTTAATATCTCTTTATGTGATTCATGAGTTTAGGGTGATAATAATGTTCTCCAGGATAATAATGTTCTCCATGATAATTATACATGCAATACAATTTTCCCATGATAATTGTATTCGTTGCAATTATTACCAATAATGGGTGTATAACAACGTAACCCAATATCACGCTATAACGCATTACTATAACACTGCTTTTATAACAATTACTTATGATGACTTGTATTCAACTATTACATTTCAAACCTATGAATTTCACTCAACCATTGTGTTGACTTTTTAGCATGTTTATCTCAGGTAATTGAGCAACTTATGGCACAGAGTGGCATGGACTTGAAGATGGCTAAAACTTGTTATCATTCACATTGTATGTAACTAGATTTTGGGACCTACCCTTGTAAAACTCTGATTTTAAATGAATGATAACGTATCTTTTGAACAACGTCTCTTTTGAGTCGTTTTCTATGATTATGACTGTTGTACTATGAAGTAATACCCCAGATTAGCTTCCACTGCTATATGTAAAAATGGGGATGTTACAGAATGGTATCAGCACCATGGTTATAGAGAACAAGGTCAAAACCTTAACTATTGTAACACCCTCAAATCTGAGTATGCAGCGGAATATTGAATATCCGAAGGCGTTACATTATTGGGTCAATAGCACAAGAATGATATTTTACGTACTACAATTCTTTTAAAACTTATTCAAGGAAGGGAGTGTTGAACACACAATTTTAACAAATACCACTTTTAGGAAACATACCACAAATTTATAATGTAACAATTTTGACATTGAAAGTTATTTTTGAAAAATTGTGTTCAACGATTTTAAAAAAAACACATGATAGAAGACTTCTCTTCTATTTTTTTTAGAGTAAGCGCACTGAAGCGTACACTCCCCTATAACATTCGGGACCGAGTTATGCACAAAATGTACATAATCATTCAGAAATTTTTAGAATGACATGTTTTGAAAGCATTTGAAACTCTTGAGAGAACTTCATTTACACGCCCGTGTCGATGTTAATCAACATTTCTAGGTACGTAAATGTTATCGATTCCAAGAGACATGTCGAGAAGATTCTTTTTGGTATTTTTAAAATTTTTCTGATTTTATATTTTGTTTTTCTAGGTTTTATATTTTTGTATTTTCTTTTTGTTGTTTTATATTTTTGTATTTTTTTCAATTTTTTTATAAATCAAAAATAAAGAAAAAGAAAATATTTACAAATTGATGTTTGATGGATCAAGCAGATTCAATTGCCAGAACCTCCAGTTCATCTGGAGTCAAACATCTCATACCGAGTCGTCTGACAAGATACTTAAACCTATCTTCCGATAAAGCTTTAGTAAACAAGTCAGCTAACTGGTATTCAGTTCCGACAAAGAATAATTCAACAATACCCTTTTCAACCTGTTCCTTTATGAAGTGATATCTGACATCGATGTGCTTGGTACGGGAATGCTGGACTGGATTGCACGAGATGGCTATGGCTGCCTTTGAGTCACAATACATAGGTATTTTATCAAAGTGGAAGCCATAATCTGTGAGCTGAGTTCTCAACCATAGAACTTGTGCGCAGCACGCAGATAAAGACACATACTCGGCTTCTGCTGAAGACATTGAGGTGCAGTCCTGCTTTTTGGATGACCAGCTGACTAACTTATCACCACCTAGAAATTGTATGCCACCAGATGTACTCTTACGTGAATCGAGACAACCCGCGTGATCCGAATCTTATGAAAAAGCAGTTAGTTCAAAACCGGTGTCCTCAGATACCAAAGACCCATGTTAATGGATCCCTTTAAGGTACCGAAAGATCCGCTTAACCGCAGTGAGATGTTTCTCAATCGGTTTCGCTTGATAGGCGAAGCACAATAACATGTTGGATGAATAAAAACTGGTCTACTACTGTTAGTTACATGAGTTGCTCTGACCATACTACGATAATTTCCCGTTGTCGACTGAAGTGCCAAATGTTAATGCTACTAGGCCAAAAGCAATAGTTAATACTGCTAGGCCAAAAGCAGTAGTTAATACTGCTAAGACAAAAGCAGTACTTAATGCTATTAATGGAAATCAAGTTAATGCTGTTAAGTCCTTAGTGTTAGCCTTAATTATATTAAGTCAAACAAGAATGTTATCGGTCTTATAAAGTCAAATTGGGTCTTGTAAAGTAATAGGCTAGTCGGGTTCAACAGGCTTGGATTGTAATCTAATATTGTCCGTGTTTCGGGCTCAAAGCCCAAGATATGCCAAGCCCAGCCCAAGTAGAAAAGCCCATACGCCTACATGTTGGCTAGGGGTATAAAAGAAACACTCTCCACACATGGAGAGGGTGTTGGTTGCATTTGTTCACTTGTAACTCACTACTTTCTCTCTCTAATCTAACTTTCTAAGTTCTTTTCTTCCTTTCTTTTCTTCCTTTCTTATTTCCGGCTCACATAAGGGCTTATTTGGGTTTTCTAAATGATGTTTTAATGTCCATATGGTATACGGTAAATGATTTGTGTGCAGCGTACGTAATGAACAACCGGACAGCCTCCAACCGAGCAACTGGTGCAAATGACTCTTCGAAATCAATTCCTTCCTTTTGAGCATATCCCTTAGCCACAAGACGAGATTTGTTGCGAATGACAGTATTTTCCTCATCACGTTTGTTTTTCCAGAGCCACTTTAAGTTAATGACATTTTTGCAAAGTGGTCTGTCGACTAATTCCCATACATCTAATCGATCAAACTGATGAAGTTCTTCCTGCATTGATTCAATCCATGCAGAATCAGCCATGGCTTCTTTGATGTTCTTTGGTTCGGTTCGACTCACGGTGAGTGCGAACATACACATCTCGCCATCTGTTTCTAGCTGACGTCTTGTTCTAATTGATTGAGAAGGATTTCCAATGACTTGTTCTAATGGATGATCTTTTGTCCAACGTTGTGCAGAAGGATGGTGTTGATAGAAAGTATGCATGTTTGACGAATCAACATGACGAGACGATGTCTCCCCTTGTTCTTGTACCGGTGTACTAAAGATGTTGATAAATTCATCGTCGTCAAATTGTGCATTTTCGGTATTGGTTTCTGCTTGAATAATGTTCTCAGGTGCAGTGACAGTTGGTACTTGAGTTGGAGTTTGATGTGTTGATTGAATGTTCAATGGAGGTGGATCTGCAACATCGGTTGTTGTAGAAGTGTGAGTTGTGTTATGTTGTTGACGTTTATCGGGATTATCAGCAGCATGTACAGCGGAAGACTTTGACACAACAGGAGAAGTTCCATTGAGTATTTCACTGAACATCGGACTATATAGCAATTCCAGCTCATTTGACGTTGTTACTGTCTCAGCTACTTGAGGAACATTTTCTTGACTTTGTGGACCGGGACTTAAACTGTCTTGTTCAAGTACCGTTGTCGAACATTGTGGACCGGGACTTAAACTGTCTTGTTCAAGTACCGTTGTCGAACATTGTGGACCGGGGTCAGAACTGACATGATCTGACGCCATCTGAGGCAATTCGTCAAAGTTAACATGAATTGTTTCAACTATTATTCTTGTTCTCTTGTTAAATACCCTGTAAGCCTTTGACTGAGTAGAATACCCAACAAAAATACATGCATCACCTTTTTCCTTCATTTTATCAAGATTTTCACCATCTCTGACGATATAGCAAAGAGAACCAAAGATGTGAAAGAACTTAACTGACAGTTTCCGGGCATTGATGATATGGTAAGGTGTTTTCTCATGTCGAGGAATTACAAGTGAACAGTTTTGAGTAAAACATGCTGTTGCAATTGCTTCAGCCCAGAAGAATAAAGGAACTTTAGCGGCGCTTAGCATTGTTCGAGCAGCCTCAACAAGAGTACGGTTCCGTCTTTCGACAACGCCGTTTTGTTCAGGTGTTCGAGCAGTTGACGTTTCGTGTCTTATTCCCTCTTTTGCAAAGTATGCATGAAGAGTTTTATTAAGAAATTCCGTGCCTTTGTCAGTTCGAACTGTTGTAACTTGAGCATGAAGTCCTCTTTGGACAAGTGTGAGGAAATCAATGAGAACTCCAGGTGTTTCGTCTTTGGACCTCAAGAAGTGAGTCCAAGTATATCGGGAGTAGTCATCAACAATTACGAGAACATATTTCTTTCCATTAATGCTTTCTACCCGCATTGGACCACATAAGTCCATGTGTAGAAGTTGTAACCGTCTTTTTGAGCTCGGGGTAGTCTTAGTGTGAAAAGACTTTCTTTTTGCTTTCCCCAACTCACAAGAAGAACACAGATGATCTTTGACGAATTTCAGCTTTGGAAGGCCATTCACAATATTATTCTTTGAAAGCAAGTTGATGGTGTCGAAGTTTAAATGAGATAGACGACGATGCCATAACCATGCTTGAGACGATGTTGCTTTAGCCATTAAGCAAATTGGATTAGGAGTTGTTGAGTCTTGAAGAGTAATGGAATACAAATCTGTGCCACGAGAACCTTTGAGAAGATCATTTCCCTTCAAATCACGGATGTAACAGGTAGACTTCCGAAAAGCAACTTCCAAATCCGCATCACAGAATTGACCAACCGAGAATAAATTGTGATTAAGCCCTTCGACGTAATAAACCCGTTTGATGGTAATAGTTCCTTGAACCAGATCTCCATAGCCAAGAATTGGTGCAATTTGATCATTTCCAAACTTCACCGTTCCCAGAAATTTCTCCACAAAATTAGTTAGAAGTTTGAGATTTTCGGTCATGTGCTTTGAGCACCCAGAGTCGACGATGAATAGAATGATCTCTACGAGCTGCAAAAGAATTAGAAGACAATGGAGTATTGGACACAGTGGAACACCTAGGAGTCTTATGTTCCAAAATATTAGCAGTTCTAGATGCATTTCCTAGAGGCATACTAATGTTTGGGTTAACATTGCCTTTTTGAGACTTAGGTTTCCAATTATATCCGGATGGAGTATACTTAGGATACCACCAACTGCATGTCTTACTAACTTGCTCATATAACTTCCTAGTTATGTTTCTAGATTTCTTGACAACGCAACGAGTCTCAGCAAAACGCAACTAATCTAATCAAAACGCAACGAGTCTGAGCAAAACGCAACGAATCTTGGTCAAAACGCAACACTTCTTGGTCAAAACGCAATGATTCTTGGTCAAAACGCAACGAGTCTTGGTCAAAACGCAATCAAGAAATTAATTGGGCAGAGTTTCTCTTAGTCAAAACGCAGTGAGGGTCTTCAACTTGTGACAAAACGCAACGAGTATGATCAAAACGCAACGAGTCTGATCAAAACGCAACGAATATTATCAAAACGCAACGAGTCTGATCAAAACGCAACGAATATTATCAAAACGCAACAGTTGATCAAACGCAACGAATATTATCAAGCAAACGGTGGTCTGATCAAAACGCAACGACGACACCCTTCAGATAGGCAAAACGCAGCCAAGAAAAATCATTCAATCTTTTTTGTATGCTACGAAATGATGTTAAAATCACCCTCAGTAATGATGCAAGGAGTTGATCTAAGCCCAAAAATACAAGTCTTTTAACATTTTTAAACCGAAAAATGATCAAGTTGATTTTTTTCTTGCTTTTTTCGAACCAAAAAAAAATATAACCAACTAACCCACGAATTTCACACAAAACAAACACTACACACCCCTTGGCGAGTGATACCACATGTTATCCCACTAGTTTAATCCATTACACAACTATAATCTATACCAAGATGCTAGAAATAGATGAATCTTAAAGAGAGAAAATGTAGAGAGAGAAACATAGATTAGAGAGAATCTAGAAAGGTACAAGTGATAAAAAAGTAACCCAACACCCTCACCAAGTGTGGTTAAGGGATATTTATTACCCTTTTGCCTTAGGGTGAGCGTATGGCCTTCTAAAGGGTCGGCAAACAACCCTACCACAACTTGGCTTCTCGTGGGCTTTTAGCCCGATACATAGACAATATTAGTTTAATGCCCAAGCCCGTTAAACCCGACTAGCCTATTACAATACAAGACCTAGTTTGACTTTCTAAGACTGATAACATTCTTGTTTGACTTAATATAATTAAGGCTAACACTTTGTCTGCAATAGTCGCCATTGAAAATTGGATGTCTCAAAGGGAATAAACTGGGTTGATCGAGCGGTGATAGAAAGTAATTGTGTTTGAGGGTGTGATCTTTTGTGTGTTTTAAGTCTTGAAACTACACGGGATTTTACAATTCTTGAGAAAACCGGGAAAACATGTGAGTGTTTCACGGGATTTTACAAGTCAAAGAATTAAACCGTATAATTTAGATTAAGCAATTTGAGAAATTTGAGTTTTACGTTAATATTGCAAGTTCGGTTGATTAAGCAAATTGTGAATTCGGGTACTTAAGCAAAACTGCGAATTTGGGTGATTAAGCAAAACTGCCAATTCGGGTACTTAAGCAAAACTGCAAATTTGGGTGATTAAGCAAAACTGCCAATTTGGGTACTTAAGCAAAAATGCGAATTCGGGTAACACTAAATTGCCAATTCGGGTACTTAAGCAAAACTGCGAATTCGGGTAACACTAAATTGCCAATTCGGGTACTTAAGCAACACTGCGAATTCGGGTAGAACTAGAAAGCTGCTAATTCGGATACCACTGGAGTTGCGAATTCGGGTACAACACAAAATTGCTAATTCGGGTACCACTAGAGTTGCGAATTCGGATGCAACTAAAAACTGCCAATTCGGATAGAACTAGAAAGCTGCTAATTCGGGTACCACTGGAGTTGCGAATTCGGGTACAACACAAAATTCCTAATTCGGATACAACTAAAAACTACAAATTCGTGTAACACACGGACGAAACTCAAAAACTTTAAAACACAAAAAGAAATCTTTTTGAATTTTTTTTCCTAAAATTTCTTGTACAACTAGTATTCTTAAACCTATTGGTACCTTAAAAATGACAACTTTATGGTTTTTAAGCCGAAAATTTCAAAATCAAGATTTGTACTTTATAAGGTTTTCCCCCCCCCCCCCCCCCCCCCCCTCACACAAAAGATGAACAAAAATAAGATTTTCTTTGATCCAAAGCAAATACACCTATATCCAAAGATACTAGATCAACTTTACCTAAGTAAATGATCTTTTAGTGTATGAATGATCTTCGAAAACAAAAGAAAAAAACGAAAATGGTGTACGGTTTGAAAACAAGCAAGAACGAACCAAAAATCAAACACAAGAACTAAGCAAATCACTCCATGACTCTGATACCAATTGTAGAATACAAGTAATCTTTAATGTATGAACCAAGAACTAAAGAGACAAAGTGGAAGGAAGGATGCATTTTCTAGTGAGAGAAAGTAAAGAACATGAAATGCATTTAGTGAAAATGAAACATACAACCAACCAATACCCTCTCCAAGGCATGGAGAGGGTATTTATACTCCAAATGTGGCCGGCCATGGGCCTTGTAAGGCTTTCCATGGGCCTTTGGGCCATATTAGCTTATAAACAAAACATTGACTAACTACGGGCTTTGACTAGTTAATATTGGAAGTGACCAATACTTTTCTTGTTCCTAACAATGTTTATCAATTTATACTTGTTTACGCGATTTTGTATGCGACCTATCATTCAACTAGATCTAGTGATACGGACTAAGTAATCTAGAGTCTGGGATAGCTCTCCATATAGTGATTTATACATCTAGAATCATAGGATCATAAATATTGTTCTGATAAATCTGTGTCTAGGATACGCTTCGGGCTTAACTAGTTAATTGGATATTGCTAATGATTTATTGATCGTGTTGACTAGAAGGTGAACCCAGATAATCAACCAAATAAATTCTGATTCATTGTTAGTTGCAAGTTGGGCTACTAGTGTAAAAATCGTAATTTAGCGGTAAATGGTACGATTCTTATGAGCTAGGTTTAACAAGATCACCATTGCTTTAATCCCTGGGATAAGATTATAATCAAGCCAAATAAGGATGCTTTATAAGATGCTTTATTGTGACTAGAAATTAATGTGTCTCAGGTCTTAGGATGATGTAACGCTATGTCTTAAGAAAGATATAACCGCCTGAGAGAAGAAAATCATCTTGAATTATAACAAACCAACTTTCTAATCGGATTAATAATGGTTAATACAGTTTTCTTATATTTGGCTCGACCGCTCTTTTATCTTTTGTTAATTTGCTTGCGTGGGTTAAAGTGCCTTGAATTGATTGTAGTCACCAACCAAACCGTGCTAGTCTCTCAGGCTGAAAACCCCATTTTCTCGTTAGAATTAGGATTAGGACTGACATAGGTTTAGAATAGGATAGAATTAACATAGATTAGATAACCAAGATATTAATTAAATTGATAGATTTAACCTCGCTTCAAGTGTTCGACACCCTGCTTACCACGAAACTATCACCGATCGGGTACACTGCCCGTTAAAGTGTTGTTTTTAGTTTAGTCGGCAAAATGTAAATTTAAAACTTGAATCATAAAAATATACACCACACAACGACACATTAAGTTTTTGGCGCCGTTGCCGGGGAGTGAAAATTAATCTTGATTTTTATTTGATATTTTGGTTTTTAACATTAGATTAGATCTAACCCTTAGGATTAGTGTAATTTAGATTAGTGTATATTCTTGTATATTCTGTAAATTTTGTATATTTGTCTTTAATTGTTTGCTTGTATATATGTGTGTTTAATTGTTTGCGTATTTAATTGTTTTTTTCAATACACTGTTCTGGTCGATAACTCGATACGGCGTATCCACTTCCATTGGATACGGCGTATCCAACTTTCTGTCCAATACAACATATTCATTCAAAAGATTAACACGGCGTATCCACTTCCATTGGATACGGCGTATCGATCATCTGGAACAGAATCAGGATCTTAGTTTTCATATTTGATTTTCGTGCTAAAATTTTTTCTATCTTTCTTCAGAGCAAATCATGCTGATATTTTTACCCTTGTTATAGGACATACTTATCAGAGCTAGTTGATTGAAGAAGGAACTACAAAAAGTCATGACTGAACTAATTCCTAATGAAAACATGAAAAAAGCTCAAACTGAATCAAATCTTTCTATCACCAGTAACGACATAAACATTGGACTCAGTAAGGGATTTTTTGTAGAATTACGAAAGAATATATATCACGGAACGCATAATGAAGACGTGGTGGATCACATTGCTAAGGTACTTAAAATGGTTGATTTGATCTACGTTCATGGCGTGGATTCCCATCAACTACGAATGAAAGTCTTTCCTCTCTCGTTGGCCGATGATGCTAAAGAATGGTGGATTAATGAGGGAGATGGAAAAATCACCACTTAGGAGGAACTAGTTGAGAAATTCTTCTGTAGATTCTATCATGAATCATACGATGGAGAAGATGAAATGTTGGACGAAGGAGATAACTGGGGGATTGACCCACTTGAATTCTTATCAAACGTAAACACATCATTCAAAAATTATAAGAAAGTGGATGGAAGAACTAAAAAAGTATTGTTTCATGCTTGGATGAATGGGAATTAGAATAAGAGACGAATGGATGATAGCATCTTGAGTAGTAACGATACCACTACTGACTCATTCTTCAAACCTTATCAGATAACACGTAGAAAGAGCGACACCGAAAAGGAAGATGAACAAAGTCAAACTAAGCGCAAACATTGCAATACATCCAATTCTATTGATGAGCAACCTAACAAAAGAAGGTGCAAAGCAAAAAAGTTTGAAGCTATTCAGTACTCGCTTGGACCCAAGTTTCTTATATGCTTTAAGAAGATTTGATTCGTTATTTGGGAAGAACGTGGATAATTGTCCATATCTACCAAGATATTTTCAGATAAGACGAAGGATGGAAAGTACGTCGCACCAAGGGATTAATAAAGCTAAGAAAAGTCTAACTAAAGGGGACTTTGCTGTAACAAAAGTGCTTACCGGGAGACAACCCGGAATGTTATTTATATTTATCGGTCAGATCTTCCCACACATCAATACGTTGTATCCGCTCCATACCATACGGCGTATTAATCGTTTGGACGTTATCAGTCTTTATTTTTTATTGCACTTTAAAAACCTTATTGTCAGTTCTGGCAATACGGCGTATTCATTAACCTGATATGGTGTATCTACCAGACTAACTCGTATTTAGTTTGTTTAGTTTAGTTTAAATTAACCATAGATACCAAGATAGGAATACACACATTTTTCCTATTTCATACAGGACCTTGGAAGCAAAGAAATATCGACGAATATTGGTGGAAAATTTACAAATCTGGAAGATCTTGAAGTGTTGGAGTCTTGAAACTTTAAGGCGGCAGTTCAGCACACAATCTTGCCTAATAAATTACAATGGAGAATTCTACCGAGGGCAAATATCGAGGAGTTTCTAATTCTAATTCTTTTATTCCCGTTTTGATGTTTCTCTGTACAAACGAGGACGTTGTAATAATTCAAGTGGTGGTTGGATTAGGAATGTATTCACTTGTCCTATTTTTCACATTAAAATGATTAAAATGCTTAAATTACGCTTAAATTTAATTTTTTTTCCAAGCCATTCTTTTTGAGTATACATACTTGATAAACCGCACACATTAAACCTGTTACGATATTGTGTGTGAATTTGCTATCCGTTTCCAAATGTTTAACAAATTCCACAAAATATAAGTGTGTCGGTGATGTAGTGGACTTTAGAACTTGGCTTGGTATATCTATTCGAGACCGCAATAATGAGTACTATGGATTTAGATGGAGTAACTTGTTTAAATTGGTAAATTTTAGGATTACACCCAAATCACTTTACATGTTTTTTATTAACTGACTAACCGGTTAGTTAACCGCCAGTTTAAACCACTTTTCCACTATCATCTTTAGAGTGAGATCTCCACTAGAACATCCCACGTAGATGCCAATCCTTTAGGAACTACACACTTTTATTTGTTTCGTTACAACCCTTTAACTTAACATACCTTGTTAGATAAGGTTAATTTACAGATGATAGTTGCTTAATGTGTAAAGTTTGTATTTCCCGAGTCTTATGTCATTTTCTATCTTTGGTGCGGTTGAAAATTTGCACATTGCAAATGGGAATGTATTAATTATAGACAAAAAATCATGTGATTTTACTACCATCACAATTAATGGTGAATCCGAAGAAAGAAGGAATTATCAAAGGAATTATCCAGAATTATTGTGATGTTAAAGGATGCGGTAAAACTACACCGAGTTTGAGGTATAGTGTTTGGTAAAAAAAAGAAAAGAAAAAGGTGAACAAAAAAGAAGAAAGTTTGAAGATATCGTTTCGCAACTACCGAAGGAATTACACGAAGGATCGATTATTCGTTGAATACGCAACAAAATCAACGATGTAGAGTATTGTACAAAGTGGAAGATATCGCCACTTACCTTGTTGAGTATGTAAATTTTTAGAGAAGATTGGAAGTTGGCTCCAACATCTCTCAGTTACGGGAACGCCAACTTAGATTGTTGTTTTTGATCTATGATCAAGACGTTGTAAATAGTCGTGTATTTATCATGGTAAACGGTCAGGAAAAAGTGTTTAGCAACTTGTATCTTAGTCTTAATCTATTTTGTTTCGTAATTTTTATTTAACAACAATTTAATTCCCTTTCCTAATCATTAACCATGGGTTTTACGCGAATGAGGATGTGATCGAGCATGCATGTCTATTCTGTCGTTACGGCCATGTATGCATGTCTCAGCTTCCTTGTTGGTTTATTACTATTGGTGAAAGTTAGAAGATCCATACCCTATATTACTCTACTATTTTCTACTCTTTAGCTTATTCGAAGGTAGGAGTGAGCAGTCCACATGTGTCTATCCCGTGTTAGGGTGTTGTATATGTGGTCTTTGTCCGCCCTCCTAGATTATTCGTATCGAAAGATTAGTTAGAGTAATCAACCCTAAGCCTTATCATAAAAACCTATATTTTACCTTTATAAACTTGTTACTCCTTAGCTTTAGCGGTGGAGATATGTATCCTTGCCAAGCTTATGATAGAATACTCGTCACGACCAAGCAATTGAGCGAATTAGTTACATGTTACCACATAGATTAGTTGAGTGATTTAAGTGTTTTCATCTTCCTATTTCGTATCGTTACACCCAAATAGCCTTGGCCTACCTTATATGTACTCACCTTTAGTACATTATTGTTTTAACCCAAGTTAATTATTAAGTACACGGTTGCTAAGTCTTTATCCTTGTAAATATAGTTTTGGGACGATTAGGATTCATGGTAGTATTTATTTCGCGGAAGAATGGGGAAGAAAAGTTAAGTCAATACCCCTATATGTTTGTCAAATGATCTCCATGTTATTTTGATCCACCTCAATACGGGTCATTAGTTAGATTGTAAATATCGAGCATATAAAAGCTCAAGTGTAGGGGTACGTGTTATAAACCCCCATGTTGTATTATGTTATTAAAAAAATGAGAAATGAAAAAGAAAGAGATTGATGTAGAGTTGTGTAGAGTTTGTATATCTTCGTCCGAGTCTTGGCTTAGCAACCAAACCAAAGTGTATTCGTGTAAATAATTAGCTAACCCTTCCACTCCAAATTCACCCAAAGCCACCTAAATGTATCCCATCCGTTTTCGTTTCCATTATATGTTATCTTACACCTACACCCCACAACCCTTTAAAAGACCTCTTAGATAGTAATGAAGACATACTTATCACCTAGCCCCGTGGACGCCTTGAATGCATTTTCATCTCCAGCTCTCGCGTGCTCATTGCCTTGTGATGTAACGGCCTATCTGAACAAGGAGTGATTCATCCATAATGTCCGCATGCTCGTGGATTTCCTCGGGTTTCGGCATCCACTTATGCGTCGCATAGATACTAATATATGTCATTCTAATCCAGCCGTGAAGCAGAGCAATCCTACACAAAAATACTTATGTGAGGTGCTTAGTGTTTACCTTTCGGGCAGCGCCTTAATTACCGAGGTCTAGAAGGTTGTGTTGTAAAATATTTTAAAGAGTAGGTAAAATGACCCCACATATTGTTATTGTCTAAGTAGAAAAGCCCATTTGTTTGAGGACAAGCAAAATCCAGTGTACAGGGTTTTGATCGAGTGTCATGTTTATACACTCTTTTCTGTGTCGTTTAACCCCCTAAATGCTGTGTTTATGCCAAAATAGGTACTTAAATCATTCCCTTTTCAGGTATTTACATTTGAAGTATTTTCTCATGACTTGGGTCATTTGGAGATGTGAACCGACAAGACTACGGTCCTACACCAACTCTTGCTCAAGAATTTCTCTACAGCCTGGTGAGAGAACCGCGTCACCATACTATTTAGTTGATCAGCTGTCTCAACGAAGTACTAAAGACGGCGTCACTAGATCTCATGACGGCGTCAGAGTACACGACCCATCCCATTATCTAGAATATTCACTTTCATGACGGCGTCATGATGAAAACGTGACGTCGTCGTAGCGATTTTCCTATATATACAAATCTGAAATTAAGGTTTTGAGTGTGTAACTTTAGAATAAAAAGAGGGTACGAACCCTAGTTCGTTTAGCAGCTGTTAGGGACGATTTTAGGGCTTAAAACCCTATTATACTTCCTCCAACTCATGTTTTAATCAAGTAAGGTTTATTTAATCATTCAATATGTCTATGTGTTGTTTGATTCATCTATGTTCTTGCTTTATTAACATGCTAGGCTAAGCCTCCTATTGTGTTTATTTATGATTGTATGAAACCTAGAATATAGATCTTAGTGGTGTTGCTTCTTGTGATGGATGTGCATGTTAGGCCTTAGAAAACCAGCTTTTGTCTGTATCGCTGTTGATATGTCTAGGGAAACATGATTGTGTAGAAAGGATACCATCGGGTAATAGTCTTCATACTACCTTGCCCCCTAATATGGTTTATCCACTTTTAATATATTTCACATGCACTTAGTGTACTCTTAGGGGCCTTATAATAGTCTTCATACTACCTTACAGGTGCGTTGCTCTAACGGAATGCTAAGTAGACGGCGGGTTCGCGTAATTCATTCATGATTTAGGAAATAATTACACAGATCATCACAAGTGTGACAAGGCAACAAAACTAGGAGAAGCAATCTAGGGAGTAATACATGATTAAATAAACACAACCTTTTATCTTATTGTTATCACTATTAGTTTAGATTATATTTAGTTTAATAGCTAAAACCAAACCAACCTCTCTAATATATGATTTACTTGCTTTCCATAAAATATAAAAATACAAAAATAATCTTCCCTCAACCCTTAGAATTCTATTAGACCGTGATCAAGCCTTCCTAACCTATTCCTCGAGTGAACGATAACAACCCCCCGAGTCTTACCTATACTACTATTACAACGATTAGGTGCTCTGCCTAGGGAGTTGTAAAACTTCTTGTTGAAGTCTAAGGACGACCACATCAGTTATGTGATTGAGTGTGTTATTCATTGCGATTTTATCCTTGATGATGTTTTGAGAGGTTTTTTGCTTGTGGCTTGTTTTTGGGTAAGAGATATGTGGTCCTAATTATTCTAAACCAGGTTTATCACTTGCTTTAACAAACACACGGAAACACCTAAGACACATACTGATCCGGGGATTCTGGATGCGTTGATCCGTGGTGAGGTGAAAACAGGCAGAACATTATTTCCCATTATTTGGGCGATGTTGTTAACTTTTTGGCAATGGGAGAAGCTTATATATGTTATAAGGGTTCTCGGTTTAAATTTTCGGATTTGACGTCCAAGTTTTGATTATTACGTTGGAGTGCTCGTGAAGTTCCTGATGGAATTTCTAAGTTGTCGATCCTACTTGGAGTGTGTTATGTTTAGCTTGTATAATTTGACCATAGCTAATAACACAAACATTTGAACACTTAGACTTAATAAAACATCTTCAATACAAGTGTGAATTGGAATTCGATGATTATTCTTTTCGTCTTATGATCGATTTTGTAATTTCATGTAATAACCGAAATTGGTTTAAACATGTAGATTTGGAAAATATTTATGGTCGTTTTATTGATATTTCTGTGATCTAGATAAATTCTAATCTTGACTTCATGTTCATACTTCGAACATTTGTAATTGGATACAATAAGGAGATTAATTATCGTTTGACTAATAATCATCTTTATATTCGAAATCAACTTACAATCACTTATTGAAAGAAATCAAAATAATGATTTATGAAATATATTCCATAATTCCTAATCCTAATCTTAGATAATTGAATTGTTCTTGTTTTAAAGGTTTAGTTAAAAAAATAGTGTTATGCTTATTTGATATAGTGAGAAAAGGTTATAACGAAAAGTGATTTTGAGTCTTGATTCGTGTTTTGAATTGTATGAGCGAAGTTACATATGTTGTGCATTTGCTCGTGTTTTGTTTTTCGGAAATGAAAACTTTACCAAATGCATTGCAAGGTAAATTACTTGAATATCTCGGACAAAACATCTAAGTCGTCAATCCTACTTTGACGTGCATTTTAATCATGTTATTCTAAATATTAGGAGCACACTTATTGTACATGTAGACTCTATATAACATCATCATCACAAGAATGAGTTATGAATCGATGTATATTCTTTTCATCTTGGAAAGGGACGACATTATTTTCATATCAACCTAGTGTGATTGAGTATGTAGATTCGAGATAATATATTTGGTTATGGTTTTGATATAATGTTGAAGCTAGATAAATAATGACTTCAATTTCATATCCAAACTTAAAAACTTGGCAATTAGATTCGAAAAATGATATCAATCATAATTTGAATGAGTCAATATATATCCGAAATCTTTCTTAACCCTCACAAACTCTCTTTTAAAAAAGACAAATAAAGATTTTTCTAATATGTTCCATTAAGCATAAGACTAGTCTTAAGTGTGAGATTATTTAAAATGATGAGTTTATATGTTTCTTTGGGATTGTCATCTATTTATTATGTGAGAAAAACTTATTAGTCATTGTGCACAATATGCATAGTTTTTTACTTTTAAAGAGTACAAAAATTGTCCTAGTCATTGTAAGCATTACGAATCATTTTCAAAACTATTACATGTTTATGTAATATTTTCAAGCTTTTGACTAGAGTGAATATTTTTATTTCAAGTGAATGTTAATGTGAAAATTTATGCGAAGATAAAACTACAAAATAAAAGTATTTTCTTATCAAGAAAGTTAAGCTTTCAAATTTTAGATTTACAACAAATCCTATGTTCATTTTAATCCAAATATTTATTAGTTGTGATTGTGAATTAGACTAATGCAAGCACAAACTAAGTTCAAAACACATTTTCTTTTTCTTACATACTAATGTGTTATTATGATCTTTTCTCTTGTTTAGAGAACCTATGTTTAAGCAAGATAATAGGATGACATGATATAGAGACATAGAGACCTTGCTGAGATTTTGATAAAATGAAAGTGTTGAATATATAGTGGTGATACATCTTATCACTTAAACTACTAACACGATAATCGTACAAGACAATATTTTTCAAAAGGTTTGACAAACTTGCTTGGCTCTCAATCCTAAGTGGGTTACCATAAATAATAATATTTATAAGATGTTGATATAACATTTTTAAACATAATACCTATATGTAATGCAAAAGCAGTTTCACAACTTAGTACAAGAGATCTACCATAAGATCAATTGAGACATAAACATTAAAACTTATAAATAACACATATGACGAAATTATGCTAATTAACAAAGAAGCTCAACTATAAATGCAATAAGCACATGAAGGAATGACTAACAATATTAAGATACAAAGTAGAACAAATAAACATTTAGCATAACACACAAAAATACTACACTTCGTTTTGTGTATAAAATATAACAATGTATAGATAGCTTGATTTTATTTGTAAATAAATTAGTTTCCTCCCCATTAGTAAATTTGAAAAACATATTTACTTTCCAATGATAAAATACACCAACTTTTAAAGGGATACCAACAGAAAGGCTCGACTTAAAATGACAAGTTAAACATAAACTTCTTTACGCTTAAAACAAAATCCAAAATTTTAGACACTCTTGGCATTTTGTTGTATTGACTAACTTAAAAATTTAAATGAAGATTTGAGACCTATTTCCATTGGAAATACATTCAAAATCTTCCAAAATTGGTTTTTTGAATTATCGAAATCCGATGCACGGTTGATTTTCTATGAATTTTAAAGTTGGACAAAAACAGAAAATGCCACTGACGGATCTTCATGGATGGATCTAGTTTGGTGGATCTGTGAATTTGGCAGAATCGTTTATTTCATATTAGTCACATGAATCCCTTCGTTTAGGATTTGTAAAAAGACCTTCAAGCTATTATAACACATTATATTTAACACCAAAACTTGTATGTGCTAAACAAAGAATAAGTTTTCATATTATGTGCCGCTTGATAGGAAATTTGATACATGGACCGTACTTTATTTTAAAAACCATTTGTTTTGAAAATTAGAGCGACGTGGCTTTGATACCAATGGTGGAATCGTAAAGGGGGGTGAATACATTTCCATTTAAAACCTAAAACTTTTGTATCAAACAACCGATCATGTGTGATGTAATATGAAAGGTGTCCATAATAGTTCTATACAAATAAGTTATTGGAGAGCATAAAACAAAGCATGTCACTACAACACAATATATAACTCAGGCATAGAGCAATGCAAATATAAATATAAAGCGATAAAAGGAAGTATAATTGCAAAGCGAAAAGTAAAAGGAAATGCAAACCGGACATGATGATTTATAGTGGTTCGGTTATGAAGCTCATCTTCGCCTTACTCCACTCCCTGAGTACCCAACTCGAGAGTTACTTCACTAGATTCACAAGCTCATTTTAGGCGGAGAAAACTAAACAATGTTGCTCACACGTTATGTGGTACTAAGCAAAATACCGAGTCCTACTTCGAGGTAGAACCAACCTAACATCGCTTACACTTTTTCCGGTACAAAGCTAAATACTGAGTCCTTCTTCGGGTACAACCAAACCCGTTATGTTTTATGGCCCAGCATAACAAACCTTGTGTTTGATGGCCTAAACACATAAACTAACTAACATCTAGTTTGATGTATAATAAATGATACACAATGATGTATGATGATGATCCAAGAGATAAGTGTCAATTGGATGTAAAAGCCTAATCTAAACATCAAGATCACTAAGCATAATATTTTTGATGAAGATGAAAATACTCAAGGCTTGTTGTGGTGGATCTTTATATATGTGCTTGTGGTGGATGATGATGGCAAGATCTCTAAGCTTGCTTGAGTGGATGATCATGTGAAATCATGCTTGCAACAAATGAAAGTTAGAAGCATTATGATCATAGGTTAGTGGGGTTTTAAAGACATAAGAATGTGTATTTTAAACTAGAGAGAACATGGAAAAAGTTAGTTTAAAATGAAAACATTTGGCTCTTATTTATAGTGAAAAATTGAATTTCAGATCTGGCATTTTCACGGATCGACGGATCCAGGTATGGTGGATCTGTCTGCCTTTATGGTGGATCCGTGAGGTGCCATGACCATTCAAGGATCCAGGTATGGTGTGCTAGAATAACCCTAGTACTAAAAACCCTCCGAGCCTATCTTTTCCTGGCTTTTCTTGTTAATTTTCTAGTTAATCCGGATTATTAATGAAGAGCATTGTCATCCTTAAACCAATCATTACACCCAAATCATCTTAGCCTACCTTGTATGTACTCTCTTTTCATTATTGTGTTTTTAACCCAGTTTAATTATTGAGTACACGGTTGCTAGTCCTTATCCTTGTAATACTGTTTTGGGGACAATTAGGATTATGGTAGTATTTTTTTTGCGAAAAAAAAATAGGAGGAATAAAATGTTGTCAATACCCCCATATATTTGTTAGATGATCTAAATTGGTTATTTTGATCTACCTCAATTCGAGTCATTAGTTAGATTGTAAATATCGAGCATGCAAAAGCTCAAGTGTAGGGGTACATATTTGATGTTGTCATTTTTACACACATCAAATAAACCCTCCGATATATAATATATATTTATAAAAAATACATATCCGTATTACGCTAAGTAAGTATCTTCAAATTATTCTTAGGAAAGATTAATATGTAATCAATACACGGGTACCGTTTTCACGGTGAGAGTGTGAATGGAAATCTACGTTCAAGTTGTAAATCGAGCTTGATTGTCATTCAAATTTTTAGTTTTGGTTTTAAACTATTTTTATGCTAAAAATTAAACTAGTATTAATTATAGGATTTAAAACTACAAGATTATACCAAAAATGATCTAAAAGATATAAATGACTTATATGCTTGCTAAGTGACGTGAAAAGTTCATTAAGTATGAATTTAGGTTTATTAATGAATTATAATCCTTAGAAAAGATAATTTTCTCACAACGTTGGTATATTTTGAAAACGAATCTCTAAAAAGAAAATTTATTATAGTTGCGTATTTGACTATTCTCGGATTTTGCCCTTAAATATTCAATTCCTTACAATCCTAAATAATCAGACAAAATTATTAATCTCTAAACCTTTTCAAATCCACACTTATTCCCAATTCACAAATATCACTTTAAACAAGCACTAATAAATAACTACTTCGCTAACTCAATAATAATAACAATAAGCAAAAGCAAATCTATTTTATACTAAAGTTATACTATTAATTGAAAAAAGGGGATAGAAATGACCGAATTGAAGAGCCGCAATTAAAACGGAAACCACCCGATTTATTTAGACTAAAGCAAATAGGTCTAAATCGGTCTAGCTAATTAAACCCGTAAGTTCGGCTCATGAGTTGACCCAGTACTCAAAAGAAGCACTAAAATTTAAACCCAAACTTTTGTTAAATGTAAAACAAATATAACACAATTTTCAATTCAATAGTTAACACTTGACCAAATAAACTATAAAATCCAAACGCAGCCTATGTTAATCAAATGCAAGCCCCACTGACAATATGGCCCAACAATGAGTTTTAAAAAACTAAACGCATGTAAAAGAAAGAATAACGCAGGCCATGTGTAATTCAAACCTAAATACCCTAAGTTGAAACGATATAACAATTAATTATTTTAGCAATACTTTTTACTACAAAAAGCTATACATAACAATTTTGTCGGAGCTTGAAACAAATGAATAAGCCTACAAATTGAGTCACAGTTTCAAAATTATTTAAAAATGAGCAATGAGCAAGATATAAGATGGACAAAATCTCAACTACAAGGACGATAAAGACTCTACCGATGAGACTACATGAGACAAATAAGCATACAACCTAATCAAAATGGGATTCCTAAAAACTAAATAAGCTACGGATAACAAAAAAAATAGCAAGAAACACTATAAGCCTAGGATTACTCGGAATTCTAGATAAACGAAATAAGCACCTTTTATCTAGATATACTCGAAATCAACACAATAAGCTAACGGACGAGGTCTATACTTATTAAGCATATAAAGCACTCAAAGTTTGATCTAACCAATTTAGCTCACTTAATCCAAATAAAACTATTTAGAAGCTCCCCCCCCCCCCCCTATCTAATCAGGAAATAAGAGCTTCTAAATAAATCAAAATGAAATAAGTACAGAAATAAGCTAAACTCGAGCTTATTTTAGCTTATCATATCAAAAAATGTTTAAAAACAAATAAAAATTATTCGAATGAGCTTAGAGAGCTTATAGGAATTATTTTATAAGCTTTTAAAAACTTTTGATGATAAATGATGCGAAAATAGCCTATCGAAAAGTTAGTTATAGAATAAGCCACACAAAAACAAAGAATTAAGAGAGGATAGGCAAACAAAGAAGCAAAACTAGATCTTTAATCAACTTCAAACGATATTCATTACATCATTACATAAAGCTTTTCTAAATAAACAGGTACAATAAGCTGGAAAAAATAAGCTAATACAAAAACTTTTAAAAGCTATAAACTAAAAACTAAAAAAATAAAAACTAACTAACTCCTTTAAAGTGAGGGGGGCGAGTGGTTTTAATATGGGGTAAACGGGATGAGAAGGGCGGTTGTTTTGTAATTGCCAAACATTAACCGCCTCACGCTTGGTAACGCTCAAACCATTGGCCTTGGATCCAGTGCACACGGATTGAGATGTTTGATCACCCGGTTGAATTGCGACACGTAGACATCCTCATGGCTTAAATTGCACGCAGTGATTTCAGACTGTTGGATCATTTATTTGTATTGCAACTTGAATTGAGAATGAGAATAACTTTGCTTGGACATGTGGATCATTTCTATTCGTCCTTTTCAATTATAGTGCGCATGCACGTGATATGTTTGGAATTATTTTTACCTCACGTGAGGTTTGATGCAAGTAATACCCCATCTCATTCATAACCTAATGTGGGCCAAAGTGAAATGACATGGTGCCGGATTTGCTATGACTTTGGGCTTGGAGTTATTGGTCTGCCGGCCCAATAATGGGTTACGGGATGGCCCAATAAAAGCAATGAGAACATCGTCGGACTCGTTTTCACGCGCTCTTTCCACTAGCATGCTTGGGGACTTTTCACGGCTTTAACTTGATTTTGGAATTTTAGGCACTCTTTGATTTGAGACTGATACGTTAAATAACCCGTTATTGTCGTTTTCAATCATTTTTTACCTGCATGGACATAAAATCACCAAACAAACATATTTTGCAAGATAATTAAGATATTTTAGCATTTTTAGTCCGCATTTATAGTGTTTACAGGGATTACAAAAGATTGTGTGATTTAGCACTCATAAATTCCCCCACACTAAATCATTGCTTGGGTTCCCACACGATTGTAAATAAAAAACAATACCAAAAAAAATCAAAATTTATTTTATCCCTTTTAACTATGACCCCTCACAATCAACAGAAAAGAAAAGGTCCATTAAAAGGTTCAAATTATTTAATTGCAAGCACCCAGTTTTACCATTTTTTGCATGTTTTTTTTCTTTGTTTTTATGATTTTCATAATTTCAACTTAAAACTTAAACTTTAGACATAAAATATTCTATAATAATCAATCAAAAAACTTAAATTAACAAAAAACAAAACAAAATATACCACAAGTTATAAAATACAACTACCTACTTACCAACCACTCTAAACCAACAATACTATCACCACCAATAATATCACAAACCACCCAAACCTAAAATATACAAAAAAAACAAAACCAAACAACTTAAAAAATAAAACTAAATTTATAAAACAAACAACATAACAAACCACCCTACATTAAACTCCCCCAAATAAAAATACACACAAAAATATCTCAAAATTTATCATCTACACCTTTAACAACCTTAAAACCAAATAATAAACTTTTAACACAAAAAAATACATCCATCCACACTATACTTCTTCTTAACAAACTACCTTCTAACCCCAAATTAAACAACAAAAACAACAACAAAACACTCCCCAAACAACCCATTAAATCCTTCCCACTATAATATCTATATTATTTGTGTGCTTTTCTTATTTTCTAATGTTTTTTTCTGTGTGTGTTGTATTGCTGCAAGTATGAGGGTTTAAAATTACCAAAAATCCAAAACTCCTTCATGAGATACGCGCTAATACAAAAAATAGTGAATGAGATGTGTGTGAGCTGAATATTAATATTCCAGACAGCACGACTACTAACCCAAAACACTAACTTCAACAACACCCATATAAACAAATCCTCCATTCACCTGTGTATGCATCCAATTTTATTTATGTGCTATCTGCTGTTAAAATGGTGTCCTACTACCCAAAACAACTCACTAAAAAAAACCAACAACAAAAAATTAACTCTCTCACACACTCATATCACCCACTAGAATTACTATCGCACGCACGTATTTAGTGAGAGCTTTCTTTATTAAGCTTGTGAGTTCCATCTCCTAAACAAAATTCAACTTAAAAAACACCAACAACAACAACACTCCCAACAAACAATACATATTAAAAACCAATCACACTTAATCTCTCTCCAATTACCCTCTAGCACACTCTATATCTCACACACACAACATACATAACCTATGTGATACACTATACCAAACCTCACATAGTGGTATGAGATATATGACCACATCCATATCACTTATAATTTAAATACAACCAACAAAACAAACCCCCCCTACCCACCCCCCCCCCTCAACCCCACCCCCCCAATCAATAAAATTCCATATAATATCCTTCCTTACTGTATATGTACGCTCAACACTCCTCCACAGCTGTGTACCCTCATCATTCATCTAATGGACACTACCCAACCCCATGAAGAGATGATACTTGTGTGGACTAACATGTCACACGCTAGTGTGTGTGTGTAATATATGCCAAACTGTGCGCTCATCTCTCTCTCTCTGCTCACTTATTCTTTTACTCATACTGAGCTTTTGGTGTGGCTGGATTTATCTTATGTGTGCTCATGGCGACTTCTCACATCTTTGCGCGCGGGAGTCAGAGAGATGTTACCCCGCTTCTACATCTCTCTCTCTGTCTCGCTCTCAAAAAATGTGTGTGGTTGATTGTGTGTGGATATAAACTCACCTTGAATGAAGATAGAAGATATAGAGTGCAGTCGCTTCTCTCTCTCTCTCGCTAGAATGGCATCACCCCATGCGCCTGCGGTGTGTGATACGCCTCTTGGACAAACTGTGCCTCACTCATCACAATGTGGTGTCTAGGATATCTTGTGTGTATGTCATGACCCACTCTCCTCTCGCGCTACGCTCTCAGCGCCATCTCTAGAGAGACAGTTGAGCTGGCTCGGAGTGTTAGAGTAGAGTTTTGCGGTAGGGATTTGTTGGGTGGGAGGTGTAGAGTAGAGAGATAGAGCCAATGAGAGAGTCTATATACAGTGTCGAGTCTCGCTCTCTCACTCACGCAGAGAGAGAGATAGAAAATGGGGGTGGTGGTGGGTGGTGGTGTAGAGATACTCTACGGGTTGGGGGTGCGGCCACGTTTGAACCATAATGTGTGTGTGTTGTCAGCATCTTTTGTTTGGGTAGTGGTTGTGTGTGGTTGTGACCACTGTACATCTTCCAACCCGTTTTCCCGCCAAACTCATAAACCCCAAACCTGTCAATATCAGACCTCGTTGACTCCCCATAACACTCCAAACCCTTCACTCTCATAAGCCCCACCCTCCCACATGGTCAAGTCCACGCTGGCAATCCTAAGTTTCAAGATTCGATCAATGGTTGACATCTCTTTGAGTGGGCAATACTCAAGACCAAGGGCCAGATTGGTTTGTGTTTATACACTCACAACAAACACAGATGGGTAAAGTCTCTACAAGAAGCACATTCAGAAGAAGACAAAGGAAAAAGACCAAAGTGAAACCCTAGCTCGTCTATATAAAAAGCTTGTAAGCCATTGTGGCAAAGTGTGTAATTTTTAGAGTTCAGTTTTAGTTTTTAATAGTGTAACTCAGTTAAACTTTCATGTACTTGTAATTTTTTTTAATGAAAATTCAGATTTAAGTTTCAAATTGTGTTCCAAGTTTTTGTTTCTTTTAAGCTCACTTTTAAGCTCTTATATAAGCAACAATTAATCTGTTTTAAACTTTTATACAAGGAGTTAAGGAAAACCAAAAACCAAAAAAGAAAAAAAAAGAGTGCTTATTGCTAAGCTTATGGATGAATGGGCTGACATGGAAGGCTCATTGGGTTCTTAGTTTAGCTTATTTATAAGCTAAGGGTAGGATTAGAGCTTGTTTAGGTTCTAATTACTCCTGTTTTGAGCAAGGAGTCAAGGTACACTTCTTTTTAAATTTTTGCTTAAAGTTACTGTAGCATAGCTTATTTTCAGCTTATTTATGTCTTTTTGTGCTTATTTGTATTTAGTTAGGCTTATAAATGCCTTGTAGTTGCTCTTGTTTCAGTTACTTGTCATTTGCTCTTAAAAACTGCTAGTTAGCTTTAGTTCTGTGTTAGCTTAAGTAGCATCTTTCAAGATGGCTTAATTGTTTTTGCTTTTTACCTTTTATTATTTAATATTGCATGTTTAATACTTGTCTTTAAAAATTTGTGCTTAATTTAGTCTTTATAAGCTTTGAAATATGTTTTTAAAAGTCTAAAGGGGTGTTTGGGACAAGGGAACAAATGGGTCAAAATGGGTTAAGGATTGGGTTGAGTCTTTAAGGCTTATTTGACAAGCATTTTTAGGAAGATTAAGTCAGTTTTTAAAAGTTTTAGGGAAATGTTAAAATTGAATTTAAAGGTTTTGAGTTGATGGTTAATATCTGTTGGTGACAAAATTTTATCAAAATGCCTTATTTTGATAAGCTTGAGTTTGTCAACCGCGCACGCGCTAAAACTTCAAGATTCTGTGTCCTTTTTATAACCCAATGTAGTAGAATATGGAGGTTGTAAGTATGCCTTTGCAATTTTCATTATGAGTCAAAACTGGCACAAGCATTTGATTAAGTAAAAAAAAATTAACTGTCTTTTTCAATTCTAATTTTCAGCTAGGTTAACTTGTTTTTAGAACACCAATTTTTGAGCACAAGCTCACTTGGAGCTAAATTTTATCTGTTTTAACTTTATTTTAAGCTTGGAGCTTATTTGGTGGCTTATTTATAAGCTGCAAAATAAGCCCTTGTCCCTTTTTTTGAAACCTTCCCCTGGTGCAAAACAACACCTTTTGGTGTCCTTTGCATTGCTTATTTTTAATCCTTAGTCTTAGTGAATTGCTTTTATAGATAGCTCATAAGCCCCTCTCAAGGCCCTTATAAGCTTAAGCCTCAGGTCCCCCTTTTAAGTTGCTTATTTTTAAGCCACTCTCAATGTATCCCCTAGGCTTTCTGTCTTTCAGCATCTTTGCTTATAGCTTATTGATTTTTAGTTATTGCTCTGTTATTTTTGTGCTTATTGTGTCTGCACTTGCTTATTAGGTTTAGGGTATTAGTTATTAGTTCTTATGTAGGTTATACATTTGCTTATTTGCCCCATTAAGTAGCTTAACAATTCAAAGTCATTAAGCCTTAGAGTAAATTAGCTTTTCTGTCCCTTTTTGGCAGCCCCTTTCCTAGCTTATTAAGTGCTTATTAGTTATCGAATTTTGCTCTCATTTACTTATTTAGTTAGCTTGTGAGTCTGGTTTGCTTATTGTTCAATTCCTTTGCTTTTTGGGTTTTTGTGCGAAAAATCAAGGTAAGGAAAAATCCTTGTGCCTTAAGCTCATTTAGTAGTTGTCTGTTTTAATTAAGCTTTTTAGCTTATTTTTAGCTTTTCCCAAAAAGTGTTAGTTATAAAAAATGATAAGCTCGAGGTCATGATCAAGTTTGTATAAAAAGTTTTTTTTCTAAAAAAAAAGGAGGATAAGGGGAAACCCGGGTGAGCAAGACTCGAACCCGGGTCTCAACCCTCTTTCATACCAACACCCTTACCGTTGTGCCCTTGGGACTTCTTCGTTAGAAGCACAAGTGGTTAGTTATTTACACTACCACCCCATCCTGACCGCTGCCTCACACCTACCTCGACACTTTTCAGCCATCTGTGGGCTTATTTACTGGCCCCTAATATCTTATAAGCTGTCCGGGGCACCACTCATCGCTAGTTATTTTTCCTAGCCGCACTCTAGTCATAGCTTTAATCTATCTCTCTTTCGTATTTTTTCGTAACTTTATTACCTCATGTTCATTACTAATTTTTATTCTTTTTTCTCTTCTACAACTCGTTTATAATTCTTAAAAAATTAATATATAGTCAAAAATATTACTTTTTCTATTTTAACAAAAATTTTTTTTATCACCTCCCTTCTTCAATTTGGAGAATATAGAAAATCGTTTGTAGGGTGTTTTTGCAATAATTCTCTCTTTTTAAGAAGGGATTTACCCCCGTTTTTGTTTTTTCATTTTAGAGCTCGTTTTAACTCCGTTTCGGTTAGTCTTTTCTTTCGTCATTATTTGTCCCTATAGTAGTATTTAGAAGTAAAAATTTCTTTGTAGGGTTAATTTTTAAGATTTTAGGTTTTTGACCTCTTGTTCGGGATTTCTGCTCTCGTTTTTCAGTATAATTTCATAATTTTTAGGTTTTTCTCAATCATTTTTGCTTATTATTGATTAATTTAGCTTTCTAAAATCCCAAATCATAATTCTCATTCAAACTCCAATTTTACGACTGTATTCGATTCTAAGCACTAAATAAAAGGCCCCCCGCTGGGAAATAAACGAGACCCGGGGATATTCTATAACTCTTCTCGGTTTCTATTGATTATTTTTAGGATTTATACTTATTATATATATTGTATTATATTAGTATTTTATAGAGGTTTGTTGTTTCAATCAATCAATTGTTTGGCGCGCAGCGGGGAGGCTGAGAAAACGCTTACTCGTTACGTTTTTGACATTTTGGTTTGAATATGTGAATAATATCATGATAAAGTACATAAAATATTTCACTTTCTTTTTAAGGTTACATTATCATTTAAAGAAAACTAAATAAAAAAGAAAAAAAACCAAAAATATAAAAAGAAAACCAAAAAGATAAAAACATTGTCTTTAATTATCAATAAAAATCAATCAAGTTGGTAAAAGAACACCAACATATAATACTTTCAACTGAAGTATTATCCATTAATAAGTTCCCGAACCAAAGAATCAAAAACTTACCTTTTGTGTCACTTGCGAGGTACGGTTCACCTTTTAAAAGATAAACAAACTCTAAGAGGGGTATAAGGCGGGTTGTTCCTAGGAACTACGACCCTAAAGGAAAAAGGTTTTTAATAGCTTCGCGCTTTCCTATTCCTCCGCTCCTTTGTGCGTTTTTCTTTTCGAAGAGTTACCGAGAAGCTTGTCGATTATTAGGTTTAAGTTGTCTTTTTCGTTGTCCGTTATTAAAATAAATTGTGAATTTACTTTTGATAAACCAAAAAGAACAAAAAAAAATTTAGTGTAAATTTTCTTTTTTAGTGCATGCGCACTCGTTCCCAATCTCGTAATCTTCACCATCAACAACAACAGGCCCCACCACCTGTTGTTGAACCATTTAATCTTGAAGAACCAATTGAAAATCCAGCTCCTCCCCTAGCTCCGATGGATGATACCCGGACTATGGCTCAATTGCTCGAAGCACCCACCGAGGGTTACGAGGATGCCATCGTTGTGCCCGAAATCACCGCGGACAACTTTGAGCTTAAGCACGGTCTGCTTAACCTCGTTCAAAACAAGCAATTCTTTGGACATGACAAAGAAGATCCTCATGCCCACATCCGATATTTCAACAAGATCACTTCTACGATGAAGTTCCCGAACGTCCCGAGTACGTCGGTAAAGCTTATGCTTTTCCCATTTTCCCTCGAGGGGGCAGCCCGGATTTGGCTTGAGAAAGAACCCCCTCGATCGATTCAAACATGGGATGATCTTGTTTCGAAATTCATCAACAAATTTTTCCCTCCGTCTAAAACAACCAATCTTCGAAATGAAATCACGAGATTTCAACAAAGATTTGATGAGACGTTTTATGAAGCATGGGACCGATTTAACGATCTTCTTCGGGATGTCCCACATCATGGATTTTCCAGAATTATCACAACTCGACACATTCTATAATGCCTTGAACTCTAATGAACAGGATACATTAAATTCCGCCGCGGGTGGGTAACACTTTTTGGATAAAATGCCTCGTGATTGCCTAAGAATCATTGAAAGCAAATCCAAAGTTCGTAATTCACGTAACAAACCGGTTGTTGCCAAAGTGAGTTCGAGCACTTCCACCCCCGGAATTTCTTCCGATGTTGCTGAGCTGAAAGATATGGTGAAAGCTTTACTTCTTGATAAGAAAAATCAATCTCCCGCTCCTACTCCCGTCAAAGCGGTTGAGGAAAGTTGTGTTACTTGCGGTGGTGCTCATTCCTACCAAACTTGTCCAGCCACCACTGGCAATGTTTATCGAGATAATATTCAAGAATATGTCTCTCAAGCAGCCGCAGCTAACTACAACCAAGGAAACACCGGTTATCGAGCCCCGATTTCAAATCAAATTCGACCTCCCGGTTTTCCTCCCGCTCAAAACAATCATAATGTGCAAAATCAAGGAAACAATCAGAATCGTTACAACCAAAACCGGGGGAATTTCAATCAAGCTCCAGCTTACCAACCCCCGGTTCATCAAGGTCAAATCTATCGACCTCAGGTTGTTCAACCTCCTGCTTATCAAGCTCCCGCCTATCAAGCTCCAGCCCCCCAAATCCAAGGTGTATCGAAAGAAGATTTCCAAGCCTACGTAAAGGCTAATGATGCTGTGATGAGGAACATGCAAACTCAAGGTCAAAACATGCAAAATCAATTGACCAATCTCACGGACATGCTTTCCAAATTTCTCACTTCCAATACCGCCTCTACTTCGGGAACTCTCCCTAGTAACACTGTTACTAACCCGAAGGAGGATTTAAAGGGTATTACCACTCGAAGTGGCATTGCTTACAAGGGACCCACGATTCCTATTACTTCTTCTCCTAAAGTAATGGAACGTGAACCCGAGGTCACAAAGGACACGATGCTTCCTACTAATAACGGAAGCACCGAAGACGTCCAACCTCCGGTTGTCCCTGTTGTCCATCATGAATCAATCTCTGAGCCCGTAAATGCTCCAGTTAGTGCTTCAATGCCTAACCAAAAAGCATCAATTCCATTTCCTTCAAGAAGAAATGATGAAAGACGTCGTGAAAAAGCTAACGACCAAATTGAGAAATTCTACAAAATCTTTAGAGATTTGAGTTTCAAAATTAGCTTTACGGATGCCTTGATGCTTATGCCAAAATTCGCCTCGACTCTAAAAACTTTAATCGGAAACAAAGAAAAGTTGAGTGAAATGGCTAGAACTCCATTGAACGAGAATTGCTCAGCGGTCATCCTAAACAAGTTACCGAAAAAACTTGGAGACCCTGGCCGATTTCTTATTCCATGTGAATTCTCCGGGATTAATACATGCAACGCCTTGGCCGATCTTGGCGCAAGCATTAATCTTATGCCATATTCCGTATGGAAAAATCTCTCTCTTCCCGAACTAACCCCGACTTGCATGACGCTAGAGCTAGCAGACCGTTCGATCTCTGAACCGATCGGTATCGCTGAAGACGTCTATGTAACGGTGGGAAAGTTCCAATTTCCTGCAGATTTCGTGGTCGTCGATTTTGAGCCAGACCCCCGAGTACCTTTAATTCTCGGGAGAAGTTTCTTAAAGACCAGTCGTGCATTGATAGATGTATACGAGGGTGAAATAACCCTTCGTGTTGGCAGAGAGGCCATTACATTTAATCTGGACCAAACTTCGAGATACACGGCTAATTACCATCATATGACGGCAAACCGAATTGACGTCATTGATATGGCTTGTGAAGAATACTCTCAAGAAGTTCTTGGTTTCTCTAATGTGATCTCGAGTGGCAATCCCACTCCTTACTATGATCCAATCGTCTCTACTGCTTCTCCGACTTTAACTCCATTTGGGGACAGTGATTTTCTCCTTTTCGAAGAAGCCGACTCTTTTCTTGCTATAGAGGATGATCCAACTTCACCGAAAGTTGATCCAACATATTATGACCCTGATGGGGACATTCTTCTCCTCGAAGCAATTCTTAATAGTGATCCCTCACCACCACCTCCCAATCAAGGAAATTATTTTCTGGAAACTCAAAAAGATCTGAAAATTTGTGAAGCAAACAATGAAAATTCTTCAGTTAATGAGCCCCCTGAGGTTGAACTCAAGGACTTGCCACCTCATTTAGAATATGCATTTTTGGAAGGTAACGACAAGTTTTTGCCGTCAAATTGGCTAAAGATTAAAAGAATGAGTAAAAGGCCGGCTCTAATCCGTTCTAAAGTCTCACAACGAGCCATCGCTTGAAACTTTTCTGATATTAAGGGTATGAACCCCAGAGTTTGTACCTACAAAATTCTCATGGAAGAGGACTACGAACTGACGGTTCAGCATCAAAGGCGGGTAAATCTGAAAATCCATGACGTCATCAAGAAAGAGGTTGAAAAACTTCTTGACGCCGGATTAATTTATTCGATCTCTGACTGTCCATGGGTAAGCCCGGTGCATTGTATACCGAAGAAGAGTGGCATGACTGTCGTCAAAAATGATGAAAATGATTTAATACCGACTCAATTGGTCACAGGGTGGAGAGTGTGCATTGACTATAGAAAGTTGAATGAAGCTACCCGAAAGGACCACTTTCCATTGCCCTTTATGGACTAAATGCTCGAAACACTCGCGGGAAACCAATTCTATTGTTTCCTCAATGGGTTTTTGGGTTATTTCCAGATTCCCATAGACCCGAAGGACCAAGAAAAGATAACCATTACTTGCCCATACGGAACATTTGCCTATCACCGAATACCTTTTGGGCTATGCAATGCACCCGACACGTTCCAACGATGTATGATGGCAATCTTCCACGACATGATTGAAAAAATAATGGAAGTGTTTATGGATGACTTTTCAGTCTTCGGAGATTCTTTCTCTACATGCCTATCCCATTTGGACAAAATGTTAAAACGGTGTAAAGACACCAATTTGGTCCTAAACTGGGAGAAAAGCCATTTTATGGTAAAAGAAGGCATTGTTCTTGGACATAAAATCTCCAAGTCGGGAATTGAGGTCGACCGAGCTAAAGTTGACGTTATTCCGGCCCCAAGGCTATCCCCTCCACCCGACTATCGTGAGAGGTGTCTGAAGTTTTCTTGGGCATGCCGGGTTCTACCGACGATTCATTCAAGATTTCTCAAAAATAGCCGCGCCAATGACTCACCTGCTTGAAAAAGAGACTCCAATTTTCTTCTCAAAAGAGTGTATCGAATCCTTTAATACACTTAAAAGAAAATTAATCGAGGCTCCAATTTTGATTGCTCCTGACTGGGACTTGCCCTTCGAAATCATGTGTGATGCAAGTGATTTTGCAATTGGGGTAGTCTTAGGGCAACCAAAAAACAAGCATTTCCAACCAATTCACTATGCCAGCAAAACCATGACCGAAGCTCAAGCACACTACACTACGACCGAAAAAGAATTACTTGCCGTAGTTTATGCTTTTGAGAAATTTTGGTCATATCTTGTTTTGTCCAAGAGCATATGTAATACCCGACCATTCTGTCTATATAAAGTATCTCTTCGCTAAAAAGGATGCTAAGCCAAGACTGATGCGGTGGATCCTTTTGCTCCAAGAATTCGATGTTATTATCCGAGACAAAAAAGGAGCAGAGAATATGGCTGCCGATCATCTTTCCAGACTTGAGAACCCTCATCAAGATAAACTCGAGAACAAGGAAATCACGGAAACATTTCCTCTCAAAACTCTTGGATCGGTTGCTCTTCGTGTTGATAGTACCTCATGGTTTGCAGATTTCGCAAACTACCATGCGGGGAATTTCATTGTCAAGGGAATGTCATCCACAGAAAATAAGTTTTTTATCAAAGAATGTTTTAAACACTACTTCTGAGAAGACCCCTAACTTTATCAAATCTGTGCGGATCAAATGATCCGGCGGTGTGTGCACGGCAAAGAAGCTCTCGACATTCTCGAAGCTTGCCACAATGGACCCACCGGGGGACCAGGTGCAAACTCACGCCAAAAAGGTCTTTGATGCCGGATACTTTTGGCCATCAGATACAAGGATACCCAATGAGTTGTGTTAAAATTGTGACTCGTGCCACCGACAAAGAAAAATTTCACAAAAGGGATGAAGATCCTCAACTTTTTCGTTGTCCGTTATTAAAATAAATTGTGAATTTACTTTTGATAAACCAAAAAGAACAAAAAAAAATTAGTGTAAATTTTCTTTTTTAGTGTATGCACACTCGTTCCCAATCTCGTAATCTTCATCATCAACAACACCAGGCCCCACCACCTGTTGTTGAACAATTTAATCTTGAAGAACCAATTGAAAATCCAGATCCCCTAGCTCCGATGGATGATACCCGGACTATGGCTCAATTGCTTGAAGCACCCACCGCGGGTTACGAGGATGCCATCGTTGTGCCCGAAATCACCGCGGACAACTTTGAGCTTAAGCACGGTCTGCTTAACCTCGTTCAAAACAAGCAATTCTTTGGACATGACAAAGAAGATCCTCATGCCCACATCCGATATTTCAACAAGATCACTTCTACGATGAAGTTCCCGAACGTCCCGAGTACGTCGGTAAAGCTTATGCTTTTCCCATTTTCCCTCGAGGGGGCAGCCCGGATTTGGCTTGAGAAAGAACCCCCTCGATCGATTCAAACATGGGATGATCTTGTTTCGAAATTCATCAACAAATTTTTCCCTCCGTCTAAAACAACAAATCTTCGAAATGAAATCACGAGATTTCAACAAAGATTTGATGAGACGTTTTATGAAGCATGGGACCGATTTAACGATCTTCTTCGGGCATGTCCACATCATGGATTTTCAGAATTGCATCAACTCGATACATTTTATAATGCCTTGAACTCTAATGATCAGGATTCATTAAATTCCGCCGCGGGTGGTAACTTTTTGGATAAAATGCCTCGTGATTGCCTAAGAATCATTGAAAGCAAATCCAAAGTTCGTAATTCACATAACAAACTGGTTGTTGCCAAAGTGAGTACGAGCACTTCCACCCTCGGAATTTCTTCCGAAGTTGCTAAGCTAAAAGATATGGTAAAAGCCTTACTTCTTGATAAGAAAAATCAATCTTGCGGTGGTGCTCATTCCTACCAAACTTGTCCAGCCACCACTGGCAATGTTTATCGAGATAATATCCAAGAATATGTTTCGCAAGCAGCCGCAGCTAACTACAACCAAGGAAACATCGGTTATCGAGCCCCGATTTCAAATCAAATTCGACCTCCTGGTTTTCCCCCCGTTCAAAACAATCATGTGCAAAATCAAGGAAACAATCAGAATCGTTACAACCAAAACCGAGGGAATTTCAATCAAGCTCCAGCTTACCAACCCCCGGTTAATCAAGGTCAAATTTATCGACCTTAGGTTGTTCAACCTCCTGCTTATCAAGCTCCCGCCTATCAAGCTCCAGCTCCTCAGACACAAGGTGTGTCTAAAACCGATTTTGATAGCTACGTAAAGGCTAATGATGCGGTTATGAGGAACATGCAAAACCAAAATCACGTTTTACAAACTCAAGGTCTCAAAATTCTAAATATATGCTTGTTTTGCTAATTGTGTTGTGCAGGAACGGATAACCAAAAACGAGCTAAAATAATCACACATACCTTTTACCTTTAAAAATGAGCTAAAATAACCAAAAACGGTCTCAAAATGCCAAATATATGCTTGTTT
>BQNB010001913.1:84413-131615 GCA_026074375.1 Tanacetum coccineum | reverse complement strand
TTTGGCTTCGGGGTTGACTTGGGTTGACTTTCTGTTGACTTTTTTAGGCTTGGGCTTGGACTTTGACTTTGTCTTTTCCTACTTTTCCATTTCGAGTCCAGTTTTGTCGTTTTGGCTTCGTTTTTCGTCCTTTTCTTAGATATCTGTTCCTACACAATACAATTAGCAAAACAAGCGTATTTTTGGCATTTTAAGTCCGTTTTTGGTTATTTTAGCTCGTTTTTAAAGGTAAAAGGTATGTGTAATTAAACACATACCAGGTACGTTGAAGGTAGCAACTTGTGCTTGATTTATTCCGTGATCTAGCGTTCCGCGATCGAGCTTCGGTTTGTTGTCGTAATCGTACAACAGTATGTATTAATTTTTTTTTCTTCTTTAGGAAATCTATGTGTTAATTTTGCTACAAAACTCATACATACACATAATTAAAAGTTACAATTGAAAATTAAAATGTCTTTATGTGTAGTCAATTTCGTAACAGCCCAGTCCACTTAACTTTTATAACAACCCATTAAATAACATTAAATCCAATGACATTTATATATACCCACGAACATACAAAACACACAAACACCATACATCTCCATCCTCTTCATTCATATAACCATTAAATCCTCTCCATTGATATACCTTCATTGTTAAACAAATAAAAGCAGATGTCGTAGTTCTTGTCAAAGAAGTTAATCCCTTAGAAGCACGCAAGACCAGTTGACACAGCAACTAAATGAATCCCTTGAAGGAAAATCCAATGCAGAGGTATGGATATGCATTCGTATCAATAGTATTCCTTTATTATGTTGTTATTTGTTAAAGATGAGATATCATGAACGATATTGTTTCGAGCGTTGAGGTACATTTTTTATATATTTTGATCTTTACTTCGTCACAACTAAATAATAAAGTCATGGAAAAAATAAATTAAAAACATTTGCTCATCACAAAATTAGTCACCGGGTACCTGCCGCTGCATTGCGCGGATACCCTGCTATTTATTTCTTAAAGATGCTACTTATGCTATTATCTTTAATTTGAACTTTATGTTTATTTAGATGTGAAATAGTTTGCATTGCTATGGTTTATAGTTATTTTAATTAAAATTTGTTTTGTAACTTTATTGTTAGAAAAAATCATATAAATGAATAATATTTGCTCGTCACAAAATTTAGTTACCTACTATTGATGTCTTAAAGATGCTAATTATGCTACTATCTTTAATTTGAACTTTATGTTTATTTGGATATGAAATAGTTTGCATTGTTATAGTTTATAGTTATTTTAATTAAAATTTGTTTCTTAAATTTATTGTTAGAAAAAAACGTATAAATAAATAACATTTGTTCGTCACAAAATTTAGTTACCAGGTACCCGCCGCCGTATTGCGCGGGATACCCAGCTAGTTAAATATTAAAGAGCTTGTAGTTTTGTTTGGATGCTATATTTTGACGAAGAAACGTGGTAGACTATTCGAGTATTGTTAATTAAGGTTTCGCAACTTTTGTTTGCTTCCGTATTAGATTTGGGTGATTTGGTATTTGTATTAGTATTGGGATGGTATCGGTATCCGTAGTTGGTATTTGCACCGGGTTGTAATGTGTTGGTGTTGGTGTTGGTTTTGGATTGGTATTGGTATTTGTATCGGTATCGGTATTGAATTGAAAATTGGTTGCGTCTCGACATCAACAATGTATTTTGGTTCCCGTTGCTTGGATATGTTGGTTACATTGGCTCTGCATCCGTCTGGTTTTGCTTCGTTCTGCATCGGATATTGTCTGGTTGAAACTGTCTGCTTGCATCTATCTGTTGTCTGCCTGGTTGGTTATGTCTGCATGCATCTGTCTGCTGTCTGTCTAAATCTGATGCTCTGTCCGCTGTCTGGTGTTGTCTGCTGCTTTCTGTTGTCTGATGTTGTCTGTCTGGTCTGCTCTCGTTCATCTCCGTATTTATGTAATTATGTGCTATGCACCTGCCTGATTTGTTCTCGTTCATCTCTGTATTTATGTGATTATGTGCTATGCACCTGCCTGATTTGCTCTTCGTCTACCTCTGTTCGGACCTCTCTGCTGCTGAACCTGTATATGTATTTGTCTGCTGCTCTTCGTCTACCTTTGTTCGGACCTCTCTGCTGAATTTGTATTTGTCTGCTACTCTTCGTCTACCTTTGTTCGGACCTCTCTGTTGAATATGCATTTGTCTGCTGCTCTTCGTCTACCTCTGTTCGGATCTCTTGTGGTTGTTGTCAGCTTTTGTCCGTCTCATTTTTTCTGAAGACCGTTTTCTTGTTCAACTATCAATGTTATGCATTGTGAGTTTGAGATGGGGTGTTAGTTAATAAATGCCTATTGGTCTGACACACTTGTTTAGGCGCGTTTAGCTTTGGGTTATGTTTATTTGTTTTATATATATTGTCTTTGTATTGTAAATGGTACAGTTGAATCTAATTAATATAATTAGTCATTTTTCTTCTTATTTCTACATAATGCACATAGAGATTTTTAGTTTTAGTTAGCAATGTAATTGCTTTTGCCCATGTAAGATTGATTTGGTTTTGGCTTACAATGTAAATTGATTTGGGTTTTAGTCGAGTAAACACTCAGAGGAGGATGATGCTAGCCGGGACAAACATAATGACGAAAAAATCACTCTCATAAAGCCCACGTCAGCAAATAACAGGAAAAGATTACCTTGTTAGCCTCTCGTGAAATGTAAAATGTTGGATCATTTATTAAACGGTGAGATGATTGATTAGCCCAACATTTATAACAGAAATGTAATTCTATTAAAATTTCTAAGCTTTTTTACTAGTCAGAGCTCGTGAAGTTTATTGTAGTGATCAAATTGATTGTTTTACATTTTATTATGAGGTGGTGGATGCATTGTGTGGGGTCTCGTCTTCTGAGTTTGGCTTTTAATTATAATAAAGCAAAAGTACTCGCGCGTTTTGCTACCGAGTGCGGGTATGTTTTTGTTGGTGTGGGGTGGGTTTTTTTTTATTGATTGTCGGACAGTTAATTTTTTTTTTAGTTTTTTGTTTTATATAAAAACAAAATAGCTCTCCGCACGTTGAGGCTGGGCCTTGTGTTTAATTATGTTTTTTTTATATGAGCTTATGTGTTGGGCCTCATGTCGCGGATTATTTTTTTATTTGATTATATCAGTAATTTTGTTAAATATAATATTTCTATTTTGTGCCGAGCAAATTTTTTTATATTGAGGTTATTTTTTCGGTCTCATGTTTAATAGTTTGTTTTTTTATATGGGCTTATGTATTGAGCCTCATGTCGCGGGTATTTTTTATCTAAATAAATCAGTATTTTTGTAAATAAAAATTTATATTTTGTGCCGAGCAATTTTTTTTTTTTTATATTGCCTGCTTTAAAAAATACTATGGTGTTTGGGGCCTCATGGCGCGAGTATTTTTTTTTTATTGATTAAATCAGTACTTTTGTAATTTTTTTCTTATTTTTGTGTTCCCCGGAGCTCAATTGTATTTATATTGGGTTTATTGTTCGGTCTCATGTTTAATAGTTTGTTTTTTTATATGGGCTTATGCGTTGGGCCTCACGTCGCGGGTATTTTTTTTATCTGAATAAGTCAGTACTTTTTAAAAAAAAAATCTTATTTTGGCTCGAGAAATTTTTTATATTACCTAATTTTTTTAAAAAAAAGGTAAATGAGAGGCCCAAAATTGGGAGCCCAAAATGGCCGTTAGGGAAACTGTAGCATGTCCATATAGAAAGACGTACGTCGCTTCTTTTTGGTTGTTTGAGTATAAAAATCTGTGTCTCTGTTTGTAATTGTCGTCTTGTAAATGTCGTTTTTGGGTGGTTCTTGTAAGTCGGTTAACGTTTTTGGTTATCAACGTTCTTGCCACAATAAATAGCTATACTGTATACACATTTGTCAAAAAAAATAACAGGGCCAACAATATTTGTTAAAAAAAATAACGGCTCCGTTATTATATAACATATCAAAAAAAAAACCCTTTGCAATACGTTTAAGTTCATTTGGATAACGAAGTTAATGTGGATACCAAGGATTAATCTTCACATTCCATCTCCATCTTGATCCAATGGATAAGGTTAAACCCAAAAATCACTTTCCTTTTTTTTTTGAAATATTAATATCTCTCAAACCGTTAATTGATAAGTGAAAAAAATATACCATCACGACGAGCATTAAATTATCTTTTTATCGATATTCACTTTGATATACTTTCGACGAATATTTTTTTTCATTTTTTTCACCTTTTTACGTTTTTTTTCGTTTTTTCGTCTTTTTTTTAGTTGAAACTTGCATAAGAAATCATATATGATATTAGTCTTAGATCATATATGATATTTAAAATCATATATGATATTACTGATAAATTACATATGATAAAATCATATATGATATTAGTGTTACATCATATATGATATTTAAGTTTAATGCAATCACATGTAATTCGATGTTAGTGTTATATCATATATGATTTTATACGAATATTCAAATTAGTGTTTAATCACATATGATATTTTCATGTAAGTTTCAATAACAAAAAAAAAACGTGAAAAAAATGAAAAAAAAAATTGTCGAAAGTATATCAAAGTGGATATCTATGGAAAGATAATTAAATGCTCGTCGTGATGGTATATTTTTTTTCGCTTATTAATTAACGGTTTAAGAGATATTTAAGTTTTAAAAAATATGTGAAATAATAAAATTCTTTTAATCTCAACCATCAATTTCTTTTTAAATGAATGATAAGGATGAGTCCCTTGGTATCCCAACTTTTTTTTATCCAATATAACTCACCTCTTGCAATACACTAACATTTATATAAATCTTTCTAAACTATAAAAAATTTATAAAAAATTTATAAAAAAACCTCTTAAAAACAAAACAAAAATATATACATTTGTAAAAAAAATAACTAGGCCAACACTAGTCATTAAAATATTTAAAAAAACTCACACAATATAACATTTATATAAATCCCCTTAAACTATAAAATATTTCTAAAAAAACTCTTAAAAACAAACAAAAAGTAAAAATAAAAACAACTCAAAACAGTTCCGTCGCAACGCACGAACAAACTCATTCGGTTAGTACACGTTGAATGTAAAAAGTTGGCCAAAGCCTAAAAGGTCTAAAGACAACAATCCAATTGGTTTTTGTTGCCATTGTTAACAATGGAAGTACACAAAATGGCCTTCATCATAGAATATACTAGACGTTTCTAGCATGAGAAGGTGGGGTGATGCAAAACATCACAAAAGTACATAAATGCCTATACTTGTGGAACGGTTATTGACTTGTACTAGTTAAAGTATAAAGGTTGTTTCTATAGTCTAAAAAAAGAAAAAAAGAAAAAAAAACAGGTTGTTTCGACAACTTGGGTAACGTAGGCTCCTCAAAACCCGACAACTAGCTAGTTTTTGGAATTGTTCTGTTAAATTGAGCTAATTTTATTCCTGATTCTCATTGATAACAACTATTATATATATATATATAGGATACAAGAGAACATTCTTGAATGATTACCATGGGCTTAGGCCCAATACATATTAATGAATAATAAATGTCTTGACTAATAAATGTCTTGACTTGACTTGAATGTTTGAATGTTGACTTGACTTTCAATGTTGACTAATACGCCCCCGCAGTTGGAGCGGGAGGAGGCCGTACGCTCAAACTGGAGCGAAAATCTTCAAACAAAGCTGAGGAAAGACCTTTGGTGAAGATATCAGCATACTGAAAACGAGATGGAACATGAAGAACCCGAACATGACCAGCTTTAACCATATCACGAACAAAGTGTATATCAATCTCAATATGTTTGGTGTATTGGTGTTGAACCGGGTTGGCTGACATATAAACTGCACTAACGTTATCACAGTAAACCATAGTAGCTGTCAAAAGAGGAGAGTGTAACTCACGAAGGAGATTACGAATCCATGCAGTTTCTGCAACAACATTAGCAACACCCCGGTATTCCGCTTCAGCACTAGAGCGAGAGATGGTGTGTTGTCGTTTAGCAGACCACGACAAAAGGTTATCACCTAGAAACACACAATAACCGGAAGTAGACCTGCGGGTGGAAGGGCAACCTGCCCAATCAGCATCAGTGTACCCAACTAAAGATGTAGTAGCGGAAGCATATAACTGAAGACCAAGCTCCAGGGTGCCCTGAACATAGCGCAGGATACGTTTGAGAGCAGCAAAGTGCGGCTCCCTCGGATCATGCATATAGAGACAAACCTGTTGAACTGCATAGGACAAATCTGGGCGAGTAAAGGTAAGATACTGGAGCCCCCCTGCAAGACTACGGTATAAAGTAGGATCCTGAACAGGAACGCCGTCCGGACCTAATTTGGAGTCAGTGTCAACTGGTGTTCGAGACGGGTTACAATTAACCATATGAGCTCGCTCAAGAAGCTGACGAGCATACTTCTTCTGAGACAAAAATAACCCTGTAGGATGACGAACATCAGAGATGCCAAGAAAATAATTAAGTGCCCCGAGATCGGTCATATCAAACTCTTTATGCAAAGAGTCTACAATCTGCTGAAGTAGAACTGGAGAAGAAGCTGTGAGGATAATATCGTCCACATATATAAGTAAATAAGCAACCTGAGAACCCTGTGTATATATAAACAATGAAGAATCACACCGACTAGGAGAAAAACCAGCCCGAGTGGCATAACCTGCAAACCGCTGGAACCAAGCACGAGGTGCCTGTTTCAAACCATACAAAGACCTCTGCAAAAGACATACATGATTAGGATAACGAGAGTCAACAAAACCAGGAGGCTGATGCATATACACTGTCTCAGATAAATCACCGTTAAGAAATGCATTCTTAACATCAAGTTGGTGAATAGGCCACTGTCGAGACACAGCAAGGCTAAGAACGGTGCGAATGGTGGCCGGCTTAACAACTGGACTAAATGTCTCATCAAAGTCAACACCGTGTTGCTGATTACTACCGTTAGCAACAAGTCGAGCCTTATAACGACTCAAAGTACCGTCAGCATGAAATTTATGCTTAAATAACCACATAGATCGAACCAAGTTAACATCAGACGGCCTTGGAACAAGAATCCAAGTACCATTTTTAACTAACGCATTATACTCATCATACATAGCATTACACCAATTAGGGTCTTTTAGAGCAATAAACGGAGATTTGGGAATAGGAGAGAGAGATGAAGTGTGAAGAGAAAGACGTTCGATGGGTTTGACAATACCCGATTGAGACCGTGTGATCATGGGATGAGTGCGGGGTGGTTCATTAACTGGGTTGGTATTGGTTTGTGGATTTGGTGGATCGAATATGGGTGGTGGCAGCGGATTGTTTTGGGTTTGGGTTTGAATGTTGTTTGGTTCGTGACTAGTGGGCTGGTTGGTGGGGAAAGTTGGGCCTGGTGAATTTGGGCCGGTGTGAGGAGGACTTTGGGTTGGATCGGTAATTGGTGGAGCAGTTGGGATGCTCGTTTGGTGTGGGATGTTTGTGGAAGGATTAGGAAGTTTGGATGCAAGAGAAGTGAGGAGGGGTGAACGTTGAGTATCGAGGAAGGTGTAAGAAGGTGGCGAGGAAGGTGTCATAGATTTGTAAGGGAATTGTGTTTCGTCAAAGGTGACGTGTCGGGAGAGAATAATTTTGTTTGTCTCGAGGTTAAGGCAACGAAAACCACGATGATAGGCGGGATAGCCTAAAAAGATACATGGTGTGGCACGCGGGGCAAGTTTATGAGGTGAGTGGAGATGAGGGTAGCATAGACACCCAAAGATGCGAAGGTGCGAGTAATTGGGTGGTTTGTTGAAAAGGCGTGTGAAAGGTATATCGTTATGGATTGCGGTAGATGGTAAAAGGTTTAGGAGATAGGTGGCCATATGGAGGGCTTCGACCCAAAAGGTAGGGGGGAGGTGTGCTTGAAAGAGAAGAGTACGAATGGTATTATTAATTGTTCGTATCATTCGCTCCGCCTTGCCATTTTGTTGGGAGGTTTTTGGGCAAGAGAATCTAAATTGGATGCCATTTTTGGCAAAAAGGGTGTGGAGTCGGTTATTATCGAACTCACCGCCATGATCACATTGGAAGTTTTTAATTTCACATTTAAATTGAAGGATCGGTTTTTGCTCTGATTACCATATTAGAATTGGTAAAACTCCATTGAAAGGCTAATTGATTTCCTTGATTATTATTGATAACAACTATCCTATATATAGGATACAAGAGAACATTCTGGAATGATTACCATGGGCTTAGGCCCAATACAAATTAATGAATAATAAATGTCTTGACTAATAAATGTCTTGACTTGACTTGAATGTTTGAATGTTGACTTGACTTTCAATGTTGACTAACAGGTGTTTGGTAACGTAGCTGTAAGCTGTAATTAGAAAGTGTAAAATTATGAAAAAGGGCATATAACCCAATTAAAAAAAATTATAAATTTTATATTTGAGGGTATACATGTAATTTTATAACAAACTGCTAGGAGCAGTTCTGAAATGCTTCTTCAAAAAGCATTTGAGATTGGAGCGGTTAAACAATATTCAAATGCTTGTTGAGGTGTTGCCAAACAAGCTTTTCATCTAAAATGCTTACCGCTTGTCGCTTCTAAACGCTCCAAAACGCTTGTTGCCAAACACAGCCTAAGCCAATACATCTGCTGTTATCTTTGAATTTGGTAGTACATGACCTCCCCGACATTCGTAATGCACAATATGGTGCCTGAAAAAAAGATGAAAAAGATAAATAAGCATGATATGATGAAAATAATGAAATACCCTTTCAATATTAATTCTATTGCACTGCAAACAACATTTACTCTTTTTGTTTCTAGAAAATAACTCCATTGCATAACTGATACGAATTGAAATGTTGATTTTACAACAAAAGTACATAAAAAGTGATACTAAACAAATTATTTTTGAAAGTGGTGTCATATGAACTTAAATAAATAGTTCAAAAACCTACCATCAGGGTACATTCATAGATACGCAGCACGTCTTTGTTTGTCATTGAGACGATTTTCGTAGTTGCCGTTTTTAGTGAAACACAATAGTTTGGACCGTTTATTTTCCTTGACCCTTGACACAACTATATAAAGTTGTCAATTCAAGAAAACGGGTCGATGTAAACAATCCAACCTGTTTAATATTTAATTTTTGACCAATAAAACTATAGCATCACAAGTTACTTATTACGTGCTGTTTAGGATTGCTCTTTTCAATTATCAGCTTATTAAAAAATGCTTGCCTGCTCAACTACTGGTACATAATCTATATATAAATAAGCATATTCAAGCAGATAAGCAGTTATGATGGCAATCCTAAAATATGAAGCATTTTCTTGAATAGTTGGATACCCGCGCATAGTCCGGAATTGATCCAAGAAACAACGGAAAAGATCGTCCTGATCAAGCAGAGGATGCAAGCTGCTCAGGATCGACAAAAGAGCTACGCCGATCGGAAACGAAAGCCGATGGAGTTCGAGGTTGGGGACAGAGTTATGCTCAAGGTCTCGCCTTGGAAAGGGGTCGTACGGTTCGGTAAGCGGGGCAAGCTGAACCCGAGATATGTCGGACCTTTCAAGGTGTTAGCAAAAGTTGGGAAAGTTGCCTACAGGCTGGAACTTCCTCAAGAGTTGAGCAGAGTTCACCATACTTTCCATGTGTCTAATCTAAAGAAATGTTACGCTGACGAACCATTAGTCATGCCGTTAGAAGGAATTCATGTTGACGATAAGCTCCAGTTTGTGGAAGAGCCCGTTGAAATCATGGAACGGGAGATCAAACGATTGAAGCGAAGCCGGATACCATTGGTTAAGGTTCGCTGGAACTCTAGGAGAGGTCCTGAGTTCACCTGGGAACGTGAAGATTCGTTCAAACAAAAATACCCACAGCTTTTCACAAACCGGGCTTCGTCATCTACTACAAGGTCTTAAGCTTTGAGGACAAAGCTCTTTTAACGGGTGGAGACTGTAACATTTCTCAATTTCAGGTCATTTTACGACCCTTATTTATTCGTCACTATTTATTTTGGTCCGATACGCGTTCACTTTTAATTTAACTTTTAAGTCAAATCGCGTAGACTAGAAATAATCATTTAATGTAAACGGTCACCAAATAAATTAAGGTTTGCATCAACCAAGTAATAAATAATTATTAAGAAGATAATTATCAACTTGGCGTATTTTATTTTTATTGGTCACGTAAAGGAGTTACGTTTCGCCATAAAATACATTTGGACACACTCCAGAAATTCCTAGACTTACCTAGACTCAAACCAATACCCACTTTTATTACCTTAACACAAAAATAAGTCAATTTTGTGTATATAAACCACAAGGGGGCTGGTTATACACATATGAACACATAAACCAACTAGAAATCTTCCTTATGATCCCTAAGTACATGTACAAGCTCTATGTAATTAAGAATAGTACTTAATGTTTCCTAGTAGCTAATACACAATGGGTAAAGACCTCTTTGGATCCCTCTTTGGCCTTGATACCCGCGGTTAGTGCATGTATATGCACAAAATCCATGAGATTTCCATAATCTAGCTAAATCTTGTACATTCACTTAGTAATTAAAGATTGTACTTAGTGGTTTGGCTAAAAACAATGTGTAATTAACTAGAAACCACTAAACCACCTAGATAGGGGCCGGTTTGGTTTGTTTGAGACTAAGAGACATGTAACTAAGTATTTGGCCTATAAATACACACATACTCTTACCATTTAGCACTCTTGAAAACTCACACCTACACTAAACACTCTCTAACCCAAACCATCAGTGTCTCTTCTATAGTTTAGATCAAAAGACACGAACAAACAACCTCACAACTCATTTGAACCTACAAACAACACTAGGGTTTCTATACAAGTGCATAAGGAGGTACACAAGCCAAGGGTTGGCGTACATTGGGTTATACGATCGTGTATACATTGGGGTTGACACTCTACTCGTTAAAAGACACGACCAAGCCACTAGGACTATTTGTAAGTCACGTTTAAATGTATACAACTCGTATTTTAATTGTTTCTTCATCGCTAGACATTGTATCACGTAAATAATGCACTAATGTGAAACCATGCGCGACGATGTACGTATAAATACTTGTATAGGGCTTGTGTGGTGATGAATATGTTCAAACATGTGAAATATGACTTAAAAATAAACTAGGGTATCAAACGTATTTGTTTAGATGCAAACGTGAACACCAACATGAACAAAAACCTTTACAAACAAATTCCACAAAAACATATACGTAAACTATACGTGAAAGTCTTAATGACAAGGCTTGGGGAAGGGTGTACTACCTTATTAAACACTTGCATGTGTTAAACATGAACCGTAGGTCGAACAACTAAGCTCAAGATGTTCGGCTTATGATTTAACGTCACAAACCCGAAACATTTAGACCCACAGTGGACGTATACGTTAGGCCATGAAGCCCACAAAGGAGTAAGCTTGGCTTATGGTTGTGGCTTATAATGAAATTTGAGTGCTTGTCTAAAGATTTAAATCCTTAGAAACCAACTAGTAAACCTAATGGGCTGCATAAAGGGTATATCGGGTGTGGCGACCCACTATTGGGCCCAACCGGCCCAACAGACCATACTGTGGGGTCCACAGATTGGCCATAAGCTCTATGTGCTTATTCAAAGGCCTAATGTGCTTATTAGGGCTTATATAGACCCTAGGTATCTTTAAAAACCAAGCGAATCCTTAAATGGGCTCGTTAGCCCATTACCATAAGCCCACGAGGCCCATAAGCCGCAAATAAGCTAGGATAACTTATTTGTGAGCTTAGACAACTTATAAGCCTTGTGATAAGCCTAGGCAAGCTAACGGATAAAAAATAAATAAGCCCAAACCCCTAGAACCCTTATCGGGCTTGTATCAAGCCCAAACGGCCCAATAACATGGCTTATTTTGCTTATGGAATAAGCCAAATGTAAAACAGACATTAATAAGCTTATTGAGTTAAGAAAATGAGTTGGATCATGTGAAGAAACCTTAATGGGCCTTTTACAAATCATTCGGTTAAGGTTATTGGGCTAACGAGCCCAATAAGCCTAAATAAGCTCATTCGAGCTTATTATTAAGCCCAAATAGTTTCCCATAACTTAAATAAGCTTACCAAGTGCCTTCGTGCCTTTTAAAACTTAATCGGACCTTTAAAACACTTATTAGACCTTAACAGGCCCAATAAGGTCCATTAAGCCAAAATAAGCTCCCCCGAGCTTATTTATAAGTTGGAACAGCTTATATGGCTTATTGGAGCTTAATGAAATCTAATGTCACTTATTAGAACTTAATTGGAGTTAAAATGCGATTTTTACAAGTTAAGGGACTAAATGTGTCAATTTAGAAACTTGAGGGTTAAAACTGTCATAACTAATTTTATAAGGTTTAGGGACTGTTTTGAGCACTTTTGGAACTTAAGGGGCTGTTTTAAACATATAAGAACCTAAAGTATAAATTGGGTAAAGTTGGAGGACTAAAAGTGTAATTATGAAAACTTAAGGGTTTGAAATGTAAATAGTATATATGTCATACACCTAGGGGCTATTTTAGTAATTATATAAAACCTAAGGGTATTTTATAAACAAAAGTGATTTCATAAACACTTAAGATATCAGACGAATTATATTCGGGTAATATACGAGTTAACTTACAATTTAATAAATACGAATATTTATTAAGATCGTATACCTCCCCAAAGGGGCCATCAAACAATTTCAAATACATTAAACATGCACACCACCACACAAATGTTAACAATATATATAAACTAGCAATTTATTATAGTTTATACATTGAGTCTTTAGCCTAAATTTGTAGACTAAGACTGGCCGTATTTACTTAGGTATTTGACGGTGTGATTCATACTTGGATATCTATTATCATTTCAGAGGACTATTTACTAAGGTGAGTTCATAGCCCCATGTTTTACAATTTCTTAAATGATTTACATCTTTGGGGTGAGAACATGCTTGTTTTACAAATTGGACGCAAGTGTACATTTTATACAATGATTACGTGTTTGCCTAAGTAGCGATAACCCACTGAGCCCTTTATCATGAACTGTCAATTACTGGATTGTGAGCGCGAATGTTATAGATAGATCTATTTGGGATTGACAATCCCCGTTCGGGTGATTAGCTATCACCGGGAACGAACGTATACCATGTCGGATTTGGGATGTTGCGGGTTAGAACATCATTCACGGGCATTCATTGGCAATATATTGCATTCATACATGTCGAGCTTCAGTGTCATGAGCTTAGGAAAACGTAATTACTTTTTATGATGTTTGCATTTGTTGCTTAATCATACACTTGGAAATCTTGCGGTCCTACTATTGATTTACCTAAACCTATGAATTCACCAACTTTATGTTGATATTTTAAGCATGTTTTCTCAGGTCAATAAGGCACGGGGTGCTCAGATACATTGGGGGTCACTCTATGGAAAGAGTCAGTACTAAAGATTTGGACGTATTACATTTTGGGAACACTTGTTATAAACCGAAATCTTTACTTACATTGTCGAACAATTTGAAGCCATGAGCTTATGTAATGAACAAGTATTTTGTTAATCCAATGTATCTTATTAAAACGACACATTAGTGGTCGTTCTCTTATCTTGTGCTATTGATCCATAAAGTAACGCCCTTGGATATTCAACATTCTGCTGCATACTCAGATTTGAGGGTGTTACAATTGTTTTAAAATTATTCATTATAATATTTGGACATCTCCAATTGTGAGTGCTAGTGATTTTAAATATTGTATGTTATTATTAGATCATTTCTCGCATTATTTGTGGATTTACCCGTTACGTACCAAATCCGAGGTGTTCCAAAAGATTCTTCATTTTTGTTCATATGTTAAAATTCAATTTAAGGGTGATATTAAAGTTTTTCAGTGTGACCATGGTGGTGAGTTTAATAACACTGACTTTTTAAATTGTTTTGCTAAAAATGGCATTCAAATTTGTGTTTTGTGTCCTAAAACCTCCCAACAAAACGGAAAATAAGAATGCATGATCCGAACAATTAACAACATGATTCGCACCTTACTTTTCCAAGCCCACCTTCCCCCTACTTTTTGGGTTTGAAGCACTTCACATGGCTGGATATTTACTTAATATTCTCCCCTTAACCTTTATTCAAAATGACATACCTATTCGAAGAATTTTTCACAAAGAACCCGACTATTCTCGCCTTCATATCTTCGGTTGCCTTTGTTACCCCCACTTGTACTCTCCTCATAAACTTTCACCATGAGCAACCCTTTGTATATTTTTGGGCTATCTCGCCTATCATCGAGGATACCGTTGTTTAGATTTACCCACCAACAAAATATTAATTACTCAACATGTCACCTTCGATGAGGACCAATTTCCATACAGTTCTATCACCCCTAATTCAACCCCCTTATGTGATTTCTAAATCATGCACCATCAACTGTCATACGACACCTTATTCATACCAAGGCTATCAAGATCGTGATCCCATCTGGGATTGTTTTTGTCTTTGCAAGATCAAGATCGTAAGATTGGATCGGGATCGTAAGATCTTACCAATTTTGTCATGTTCTGTAAACAAAGGATAAACGAGTCAAACTGTTTTCATTTCTACTCAACATCAAAGATAAATTCATATAATATCCTCTTGAAAATGTCAAAGTTCAAAGATAACATAACATTTAGTAAAAGTAGAACATGAAAGGAAAAACACTAATTTGTTTCATGTAATTTCAATTTGGGGAAAGTAGATAATTAGGTTTATTGATTAGAAAAATGAAAATGAAACGTCAATACTTGTTAGAGATCAGCGGACTAGTATTGTTTTTTAGGCCTAAACAAAGTAATGGCCTAGTAAGTATGTAAGTATGTAACTTAGTAATTTTGTAAACTCGTATCGACACACGATCTTACAATTTTACGCTTGAGTTTACGATCCTACTTACGATCCCACCTCGGATGCGATCCTACACCGATACTACACGATTTTATCAGGTGGGCACGTAAGATCGTACGATCTTACGTGTAAAATCACGAGTTTGACAACCTTGATTCATACTGCCACCAACTTACCCAAAATACACTCAAACACATACACTAAGTTGTCCCAACCTTCCAATATTACCCAACAACCCATGACCCAAAATACAACTGACCCAACAAATAGAAACCCATACTCTACCACCCCACTCGCCTATTCTTGTGGCCTAGTCCACACCTATCCAAGCACCAGCCCAACCCACTCACCACACGACTCAATATGCCAATCCAACTCCTACAACCCAACATCCAATACAAACAACCCAAACCTCCACACATCCGACTCAACAAAAGTGTTGTACATACCATATGGTCACTCGAGCTCAATTCAGTGCTTTTAAACACATTCATCTTCTTTCCTTGCATACTTCTAATATTTCCCTTGTTCTTAAATATCCTTTTCTTGCATTCAAAGATCCGGAATGGTGGGATGTTATGTTAGATGATTATAATGCGTTGATTAAAAATAAGACATGGGTTCTTGTACCGAGGCCACCTAATGTCAATGTGGTTCGCTCATGTGGTTATTTTACTACAAGTTTCTTGCAGATGAGATGTTGAGCCGTTATAAGGCTCGCTTAGTTGCTAATGGTAGTAGCCAGAAACTTGGTGTTGATTGTGATAAGACATTTAGTCCGGTTGTTAAACTGGCCACTATATGGACAGTTCTTAGCATTTCTTTATCTAGACAATGGTATATTTATCAACTTGATGTTAAGAATGCATTTCTTAATGGTGACCTTACTAAAATAATGTATATGCAACACCACCTAGTTTTGTTGATGCTCGGGGTTCTTACACATATTTGTCGATTACAGAGATCTCTATACAATTTAAAACAGGCACCTCGAGCATGGTTTCAACCATTTGTGGGATATGTTACACGGGTTGGATTTTCTCATAGTCGGTGTGACTCATCTTTTTTTATATATAGACATGGTTGTGATATTGCTTATTGATTTATATGGATGTTATTGTTCTCAGTGCTTCATCCACTATTCTTTTGAGACGTATTATCTCGTCTTTGCATCGGTAGTTTGATATGACTGACCTAGGCACACTGAATTATTTTCTAGGTATCTCTGTCACTCTAAATGTTGTTGGGATGTTCTTATCTCAATGCAAGTATGCTCTCGAGTTACTTTCACGGGCAGATATGAGTACTTGCAATCCTACCCGGACTTTCGCTGATACGGAGTCCAAACTTGGGTCGGAGGGTGTTCCTATTTCGGATACTACTTTATATCGTATTCTTGCAGGGCGACTTTAGTATCTGACATTTACCCGTCCTGATTTATCCACTACAAGAAAAACCACAACGGGCGACAAAATTATCCCCGACGACATATGTTGCCGGGGAATCAACACTAAACGACAAAACAATATCTGACGTGGCACTAATTGCGTAATACTCTTTGGTCAAAATAATTCAAATTTGGGTGAAATTTAACCAAAAAAGTCACCAAAAATGTTGGCGGTAACTTTTCGCGCTCAAGTTTCCCTGACGACATGTCGTCGGGGAATAGTTTGACCACGGTTGACTGTGTTTAACCAAAGTAATTAGCTAATGACTTTCAGGGGTGACGTGGCCCAAAGTTTCCCCAGCGATATGTCACCGGGGATACTCTGTTGACTTTAGTTGACTAAGGTCATTAGTTAATGACTTGGTGGGGTGACGTGGCCAAAACTATCCCCGACGACTTGTCGCCGGGGAAAATATATTGACTTTGTTTGACTAAAGTTCCTAACTAATGACTTTTGTGTGTGACATGGTCTAAGGTATCCTCGATGACATGTCATTACTAGTTTAATAATATATGATTATTATTTATAATTATATATTGATAAATAATAATTATATAAAAAAAGCACTTCGTTTTCTCGGTTCGGTCCATTTTCTCGGTTCGGTCCGGTATTCGGTTCGTTAATTAAATTTTCTAGTTGAACATGATATTCCGTATACTTTTTTAAGATGCACATTCATCAAGTAACACAAAAAGAAACATTCATTTAGTTAAATATCATACATACTACTTGTAGAAACACAAGCGAGGCCTTAGACCGATAATCATATGCGACTTACAAACAGACACTTAAACATAGTTTAATTCAACACAAACATTTAAGACACTTGTAGAAAGCTTCTCGCACGCCACCATTTTATTCGACACAGTTTTAACACACTAGGAGCTCGGCACAACACATCCTACTTCAGGCCTTAAAAAGGCCGATTCCCCTTCACAGGCTAGACGTACACAATAGCCACCATTTTTTTAGACACAGTTTTTACACTTCGGGACTTAAAAAGGCTGATCCCCCTTCGACTTCTCAATGAAAATAAATTTCTCACGGGCCTTCGCCTCCGTCTCCCTTTCCAGGGCCTCCAACTGTGGCAGCCTCTCATCGTCTTTCTCTTGAGTCTCTTTCAGAAACTCAGATGTCTTTTGTGTCACAACCACCCAGCCAGGGACAACATCAAGCTCTAGAAAAAAATAGCTAATTTCTTCATTTGTAGCAGTCACCTCCTCACACAACTTATTGATTACCCCCGCCACCTTAAAGTCCTCATCGATGGACCTCCAGTAATACAAAACCAACATTTCCACCCAGTCATCAGACTGGGCCGCCTCCCGCAACTACGCACACCTACGTAACCATGATATTGTTTCTTTTTTGCTTAGCTATAAAACCACAGTTGAAATATGCATATCACTAACCCTATGACTGATGAGGTATTATTTTATACACTCTTTCGGGGTCATTTAACCCCTTAAATCATGCAAATATGCCTATATTATATGCTTAATCATTTGTTTTCAAGTTTTTAGCACTTGGATGCTTTTGGAGGAAATACACGTGACTTAGGCTCATTTGGAGAAGAAACAGACAAGATCACGGACCTACACCAAATCTCTTGAAGACTTATGTATACAATGACTAGAGACGGCGTCACAGGCATAAAGCGATGCCGCCGTGATCTATCTAGTGATGGCATCAGGAATTTGGCGACGGTGTCAGGACGTGGCCGACTTAATGAGGATCTAGAATCATCTACATGGCGACGACGTCAGGATTACAAAGCGACACTATCGTGTCGATATCTCTATAAATATAAAGCCGTTTTTAGGGTTTTAAGTATGTAGCTTTGGGATAACTTTGTATAAACCTAGGGAGACAAACCCTAGTCATTTTAGGAGCTTTATAGGTCGTTTTTAGGGCCTCAAAACCCTATTGTACTACCTTAAATCCATGTTTTAATCAAGTAAGGTTATTTATCATTAATCATTCAATATGTCTATGTGTTGTTTGATTGATTTATCTTCCTGCTTTCTTTATAACATGCGAGGCTAAACCCTCCTTTGTATTTATCTATGATTGCATGAAACTTAGATTGTAGATCCTTTTGATGTTGCTTCTTGTTGATGAATGTGCGTGTTAGGCTTTAGAAAACCAGCTTTTGTCTGCATCGCTGTTGATATGTCTAGGGAAACGCGAGTAGTGTAGAAAGGATACCATCGGTAACCGTCTTCATACTACCTTACCCATTATATGGTTGATCCCTCTTAAGTTATTTCACATGCATTTAATATACTCTTAGGGGCCTTGTAATAGTCTTTATACTACATGCGTTGCCCTAACGGAATATTAAATAGACGGCGGGTTCGTGACATCTGTTCATGACCTAGGAAATACTTACACAGATCATCACAAGTGTAACAAAGCAACAGATCTAGGAGAAGCAATCTGAGGAGTATTGTATAATTAGGTAAATACATTTGCTTATCATAAAGTTATCACCAGTAGAATAGATATTATTTAGTTTAGTTATTAGTTAAACAAACCAACCTCTCAAACTATAGATTTACATGCTTTCTATTAAATATAAAAACACAAAAATAATCTTCTCTCAACCTCTAGAATTCTGTTAGACCGTGATCAAGCCTTCCCAACCTATTCCCATAGAGAACGATAACAACCCCCGAGTCTTGCCTATACTACACAACAACAATTCGGTACACAACCTAGGTAGTTGTAAAACTTCGTGTAGAAGTCCTTTACGACCTCGAACACCAAGTTTTGGGCGCCGTTGCCGAGGAATAGTTAGGTTTCGATCATAGTTTAACTTAGTTCTACTCACTTGAATCCTTTTAAGTGAGAATTTTATTTTTGTTATATTAGCTTTCTCGTAGTCTATCTTTTCTTTGTGCCTTTTATTTGTAACTCTTTCGTTCACCATCATGATGTATGAAAGACCACCTACCTCACCTTTTCAAAACCCACCACGAAACACAACCTTCCAATTCCAAGGATATACCTTGATGTTCCAACAACATCAAGATGAATACCTCTACGTTGCATAGACTCGTTACAAAGACTTAATCCTAAAAGTCTCGCATCATGGCCTTGGCGTATGGTCCTAAATTCAAATCTTTTTTAATCATATCAATAGGTATACCCAAATAGACATTAACTATGCAGCACGCGAGAACCTTAAGAGATTAAGTGCTGGAGAAGCATGGGAAACCATTGAGGATTGTGCCCAATGCGATAAACAGTGGAAAAACCCAGCTAGCATTATTTTTGACCTAACAATAGCAATTTTGAAGGCTCAGTTAGTTGAGACTGAGGTGGTTAGAGTTAGGATACCTAAGTGCATGTCATGGTTAGATGCATAAGATAGGCCTATAGGTGAGCTAGGTAGGATGGTTGATAAGGGAGATAATCAAAGCCCATAAATTACCCCGCAGGTCCTCCCATCATTTGAGGTATATACACCGCCCATGACTTACCCAAAAGAAGTAGAAGAGACTTTAGGAACCTCAATGGAGGTAGAACCTTTAAACGAAACACAACTAGAGGATTTAGGCTTATATTCTTATAAATATGGCATTCCTCTAATTGTTATAGGAAAGTTCCTATCATGATGTATGAAAGGCCACCTACCTCACCTTTTCAAAACCCACCACGAAATACAACCTTCCGATTCCAAGGATATACCTTGATGTTCCAACAACATCAAGATGAATCTCTCTATGTTGCATGGACTCGTTACAAAGACTTAATCCTAAAAGTCCCGCATCATGGCCTCAGCTTATGGTCCTAAATTCAAATCTTTTTTGATCATATCGATAGGTATACCCAAATAGACATTAACTATGCAGCACGCGAGAACCTTAAGAGATTAAGTGCTGGAGAAGCATGGGAAACCATTGAGGATTGTGCCCAATGCGATAAATAGTGGAAAAACCCAGCTAACACTATTTTTGACCTAACAATAGCAAATTTGAAGGCTCAATTAGTTGAGACTGAGGTGGTTAGAGTTATGATACCTAAGTTTATGTCATGGTTAGATGCATAAGTTAAGCCTATAGGTGATCTAGGTAGGATGGAGGATAAGGGAGATAATCAAAGCCTACAAATTACCCCACAGGTCCTCCCATCATTTGAGGTATATACACCGCCCATGACTTACCCAGAAGAAGTAGAAGAGACTTTAGGAACCTCAATGGAGGTAGAACCTTTTAACAAAACACAACTAGAGGATTTAGGCTTAAATTCTTATAAATATGACATTCCTCTTAGTTCTAGGAAAGTTCCTATTTTTGATGAACAAGAGCCTCAGCCACAACCCTTATCTAATTGTCCACCCTTAAATGCAAGTCTAGGAAATGAAAGAGGCCTCAAACCACCCATCAAACCATATAGTTCGGATGGTTTTAGGATGAAGAAAGTAGATCATTTGATCATTCACACGCTTCCTTTACCTCACATGGCATCTTTCCACCCTATGGGTACGTACTGCTATTATCACGCATGCATTGATGATCCTAACAAACATTACATATTTAAACCATGTTTATTAGGACATAGTGGATCCCTAGGTGTTGATTTTTTGAAATTAGAGATGATAAAAGATGATTGGGAATTAGAATTTAAAGAAGTTTCTTTTCTAGGAAAATGACTTAACTCACCCATTATGCCAAAAGAAGTAGAGAAGGTTAGGATTAAAGAAATACACCATTTGAAGCATATGATTCAATAAATGATTTTTTAGCATATGACCCTTTCTCACAACGATGATGTGTATCGTTACTATTATCCGCACTTTAACTCAAGTTTAGGGGAACCCTCCCCTTTATTTGTTAAATAAGGGTTGAGTCAGGCTCGTAACTCGAACAAAAACACACGCTTTTTGGGAACTTTTAGCAAAACCACAACTTAGTGGATTTAGGGCTTAAAAATTTCTTATAAAATATGACATTCCCTCTTAGTTCTAGAAAGTTCCTATTTTTGATGAACATGAGCTCAGCCACAACCCTTATTCTAATTGTCCACCCTTAGATGCAAGTCTAGAAACGAAAGAGGCCTCAAACCACCCATCAAACCATATAGTTCGGATGGTTTTAGGATGAAGAAAGTAGATCATTTGATCATTCACACGCTTCCTTTACCTCACATGGCATCTTTCCAACTGTGGGTACGTCAATGCTTATAATCACGCATGCATTGATGATCCTAACAAACATTACAGATTTAAACCACGTTTATTAGGACATAGTGGATCCCTAGGTGTTGATTTTTTGAAATTAGAGATGATAAAAGATGATTGGGAATTAGAATTTAAAGAAGTTTCTTTTCTAGGAAAATGACTTAACTCACCCATTATGCCAAAAGAAGTAGAGAAGGTTAGGATTAAAGAAATACACCATTTGAAGCATATGATTCAATAAATGATTTTTCAGCATATGACCCTTTCTCACAACGATGATGTGTATCGTTACTATCACCCGCACTTTAACTCAAGTTTAGGGGAACCCTCCCTTTTATTTGTTAAATAAGGGTGGAGTCAGGCTCGTGACTCGAACAAAAACACACGCTTTTTGGGAAGCAACCTAATATTTACTTTCCCGCATTTAAGAGTGTCTTGTGTTTTGATGCGTATTTTCTTTTAAAATATATTTTTATCAAGTTTTAAATTTATAAAACCCGATCTACCTAACGACGCACTAACGAGCAGAGAACCCGATCGTGGGTAGTATAGAATGATAAATCCGAGGTCGTCCTAAGAGTTAAGGTGTAATTAGTTTTAACTTGAAGTGTCATGTTTGAAAATGGTTTTTGATTTTATATAAATTAAAATTAAAAGAATAATAAAAATAAATAACTGAAAGTAAAAGGATAGGAGACATCAAGAGAGAAAACGTGCTAACCTAGTTACTTCATTACTATTATTATGAAGACATGTCCCTGTGCAATGTCAAACTATGGTTTCATTACTTGTTTCTAAGGTCGATAGACTTGAATGTGCATATACAGTCTATCCTATGCTCCCTGCAATTCCGAATCAATCTCGAATCATCTGGGAGGTAGGTTATCCAGGTTGCAGTGATTAATCCCAACTATTCCCAAAACATACCTAATAACCTGTAAAGATTATTAACCCCCTCTGAAAGAGTTCTTGTACTTTTTTAAGTATTGAGTGATAAGTGCGGTGACTAGTCAGTTCCTACACCAGGTAAGGAGTTAGTGATCCTCCCTAGTACCCATTGGATCCCATCATGACAAGATAATCTATTAATGGGGCAAGCTAGGTCCAACCACCCGTACTACCAAAACCCAAGGTTACACGATAGTCAAGGAATATCTAATGAAACCATAATTTAACAGGATACAATCATAACGAAAGTAAATTCATAACTAGGCCAACACTTTAAGTGCTTAACCGCTCATGGTAACGGAAACACAGTAAAAGATAGAAGGAATCATATATTGAAAACTTATAATTCTTACAGGATTCGTATTTTGAACGATTAAATACAAAAAGTAAGTAAAGTGTAATCTCCTTTGGACTCTAGGTGGAATTCTTCGAAAGTTAGAAGCCTTTGTCGCCTCTCTAATTGGCTGTGGAGGAAGTGATGTCGGAATAGCTTGAGTAAGGCCTCTATTTATAGATATCAAACCTGTTACGACGTAACCAATTAAGGTGTTACGCCGTAACCAACTTACACGGCATTCCATAATTAAGCAGCTGTTACGGCGTAACCAGATATGGTGTTACGCCGTAACCTTCATATAACTTCCATATGTATATGATCTTTATTCCATATTTGTGGATCTTTATAGTTACGGTGTAACTGGATAAGATGTTACGCCGTAACTATAACTTTGATGAGATTTCCTTCCAAATATAGGATTACGATGTAACTAGATATGGTGTTACATCGTAAAGTCTTCCTTGATCTTCGTACTTGCATAATTTATATTACAGCGTAACCATTTTTAGTGTGACGCCGTAACATTCTTCAAAATTTACACTTTAAGTCCTTTTTCTCTTGTTTCTTGTCACTTTCCTGTATTTCACCTGAAAACTACAAAATAACAAAAAATATCTCATTTTCGAGTGTTAGTGAAACATTTACAGGTATTTTACCACCAAAAAGTATTAAATATTTGATGTTATCAAATATCACCCCACTTGACTTCTGCTTGCCCTCAAGTAGAACCTGTTAAAACATTTCATAAAAAGATTTCTCAAAAATAACTTCAAGAAATGAATTTATAAAACTCTTATGCTAGAAAACGTCAAAGCCGAACACCTCACAAAAAGGGGATAAAAAGTCACTCAGCTCTCCACTAGTCTAAGTGTTTCATTTTCGGAGTGATTGCTTAATTATACAGTCATAGCATGTATTCTATCATAAGTTTAGAAAGTACACAAGTCTGCACCAGTTAGAATTAAGGTCTAAATAACTCTCAAAGGCAACAAGGGTATTATGGTTTAAAGGGTGATTAAGTGTTAGGATAGACATGGGATATACATTTAATGGTTGATAATGTAAAAACACAAAACAAATAGTCTAAAGTAATCTAAGGTTGTCATAACTAGCTACTGTCCATCCATGGGTCCAAGAGTCAAAGTCTGAAAATCTGATCTTCATTAATGGGCTACTAGCTCCATTCTTCATAAGTATCGGTATAACTTGGTGTAATAATGGGCTACTAGCTCCATTTTACAAGGATGTTTTGGTGCAATTATGGACTACTAGCTCCATTTTTTTATTTTTTATTTTGCACCATCTTTACATTTTTAGCACATGGGTGACCTTTTTTTGTTACACCCTTTTTTCTTCATGGTAAATATGCAACTACTACAGGGGTTTATATCTTTAATTATTGCCTCTGCAACATTCGATACTACACGTACATCCCCCAACTTGAGATAAACAATGTCAAAAGTGGTGGTACAGGGGGGTCTTGATAGATCATAACTGATTGGTCTTCCACAAAAGTATATCATTCTCGTTCCCATTCCCTCGAACCATAGACTTAAGTAGCCAGAGATTTTAACCCAAAGAAAATAAAGACTACAAGGTAGGCTAAGGTGAAATGGTGTAACGAAACATTTAGAGTTATGGTGAAAGCATAGACTGGCTCAACATGGGTGATCTAAGGGTATCTCACACTAATAATGAGCGCAACAGAAGGGTTTATCACGGGAGGTCGACAAGTCAGTGTAACAAGTCGATAAACGTACACATATAGGTTATTTGGGTGATTTCCTAAGTGTTGTCTTCTTGAACTATCTATTCCTGCTAATCAATTAGGTCTCGAAATGATATACAGGCCAAGTTCTAAAGTCTACAATACTACCGGCACACTTAATATTTTGGTGGATTTTTGAATAATATGATGGAAACAGAATATTAGGCTTAAATCTCACAAAGTAATAATAAAGGATAATGTGTATTCGGCAAAGATTAATTCTAGTTTATTTAAGAAAAAATTATCAAATTTTTTTAAAATTGGCATGATTTTCAAAGAAAACTAGAAAATCAAAGGCAAAGCATATATCAAGTATTAATTCTACTCCCATCCCCCCACTTGATTTGTACAATGTCCCTATTGTACATTAAGGAAATGAAATAATAATAAAAGAGTAGAATCAAGACAAGAAACTCCCTGAGCATTGCTTTGAAATTTAAAATTGGGCGGAAATCTATATCTCCATCTTCCAGCAAGCTCTTTATCCCCTGTGATCATAGAAACAAACCAAAGCATAAAACCAATCTACAAGAATTATAAAGTATACATGAAATGCAATCCTAACTCACTTTCATAGGAATCACGGTTGCATTTAGCATATTCAACAAGCCTTTTAAACCACTTGGTGGCCCAAGTATACGTGTTTAGTCTTGTGAGGGCTTCCAGAGAACATACCCATAAAGTCCATTTACGTATACAAGGTTTAGACATGTTTAAAACTTAATTTTTTAGGATTTCAGAAGGAGGTTACAGCGTAACTCTGGTGGTTACGTCGTAATCAAGTGGTATGAAATTTTTTAAGTTTTTAAAGAGTTACGGCGTAACCATAAAAAGGGTTACGGCTTAACAATAATGGTTACGCTGTAAATTAAAGTTGTTACGGTGTAACTGCTGCAGATTCAGCAAAGTTACCACATGATTATGAGTCGAGCCGTTCTCGATAAATGCCTCCTAGCTCCTGGATCCTACAAAACAAAGTTGAAAACATACAAACCAACTAATATGCAGAATGAAAGATAGTCATGGGGTGCCTCCCACAAAGCGCTTGTTTTTGTTTGAGTTACGAGCTTGACTCTACCCTTATTTGCCAAGTAATAAGGTGTTCCTTCCCTTATTTGAGATTAAGTGCGAGTAGCAATGAACACCATGAATTGCTAGGGGAATGACAAATTAGAACCATACTGGTTGTGCTTTCTGTTATTTTTGTAGTTGTGTGAATTTTCATTTCCACCTTGATGATTAAAATGTTGGAATCTGGCTTACTTGGTGTAGTAATTTCCGAATGAAGGTCTTACAATCATATGTCTCTATATAAGGGTTATCATATTCCTTTTCGGCGCCCTTTGTAATATTAGAGAATTCCTTCTCGAATTTGTTAAATTGCTTGTTAGACATAGGATTTGTAGCCGGTGCTACATAATTGTTGCCAAATGGTGTGATGTGAACCGTTTGAGTGGTCAAAGGTTGCATTACGTTATTATTTAAAGAATATCATAATCTTGTTCCTTTTCCTTTAAATGTTATCCATATCTATCCCCCCCCCCCCCCCCCCCCCCACCCCCCCCCCCACCTTAGAGCTTGGACTGGTCCTAGGGGGTTGCATTATGGTTGCACTACTGGTTTAAGGTTGGGTAAAGTGTGTATGGTAGGTGTTAGAAATTGCCTAAGCTTTTCTGCATCCTTGCTCGTAATGTCCCAACCGAAATCCATGTCCCCTTCATCATCATGAGCTTTCGCATTATGAATTTCCTCAGGATTTCCATTCATGCGAACGGTTTCGCGAGTTCTGTAAAGGCTACCTATTTGTTCCTTCAAATGTCCTAGAAACGGCGTAGGTGGTAAGTCATGAGGAACCGGCTCCTTTATGTTTTCCTTACCTATTTTTGTTATTGCCTTGACTTTTTCTCTTGTATTAGTGAGTACTTTATGGGTTAATTGATAAGCTTTTTCCTGTAGGTTCTTTGTTCTAATTTTAAGTGCCCTTTTGTTTGATTTTGTATTTTCAAGGATTTCCTGATTCGTTCATCATCTGCGGTATGTTTTTTAATTGTGTCTTCGTAAAATTTAATGATGGTTTCTTCCAAAGATTTCATATATCTGTTATGCTTGATTGCCTCGTCCTCATTTTTGAGAGGGTACTCCTTGGCTAGATGTTCCCCTTTAAAATTTTCATGAATGGCATCAACATTGTCCAGGACATCGTTGATTCTTTCCCTAGTGGTTGTTTCATCATACCAGTCATGCGAATGGTCTGCCATGACTTTTATTGATTCTAGGGCTTGTGTTGGTGTCATCAGAGGAATAAACCCGTTAGAGTTGAGAATATTGCGGGTGGGGATGTCTAATCCAGTGTAGAAGATATAAACCTTCTGTTGACAGTTTAGATCATGCAGCGAACATTGGTAAAAAAGATCATTGTATTTTTCCCAAGCATGATACAATGTCTCATCCTTTTCTTGCTTGAAATTGCAGATTTCTTCTCATTTCTTGGCCGTAATGAAAGGGTGACAATATCTCCAAATAAATTATTTTTTGAGGAGATCCCATGTAGTGATTGTCCCTGCTGGAAGCCTGTTTTTCCATCTCAAGGTTCGTCTTTTGAGTGTAATTGGAAATACCCTAAGCATAATTGGATCGTGAGTGACACCAAGGAAGTGGAAGAGATCCACAATCTCTAATACCGTACGCACATGTTCGTAAGTGTCATCATCATTGGTGCCTGTGAAAAGTTTGCGTCTTAATTCTCTCATAAAGTTTGCATTTATCTCAAATTCGACGTCATCGCTAATCTTAGGGTTCACTTTGCCTGGTTTAATGTCATCTGGAATCAAAGCTATGTACTACTCTATGATGAGCGCGTTGATGTCTACATCATCTTCCATATCTGAAAACTTACAAGAAAAACTAGCAGAATATATTTACAAAAAGGAAATATATACATAATTCAAATTATTACTAATTTTTAGCTCCTCGGCAACGGCGCCAAAAACTTAATGCGTATTTTCTTTTAAAATATATTTTTATCAACTTTTAAATTTATAAAACTTGATCTACCTAACGACGCACTAACGAGCAACGAACCCAATTATGGGTAATATAGAATGGTAAATCTGAGGTCGTCCTAAGAGCTAAGGTGTAATTAGTTTTAACTTGAAGTGACATTTTGAAAATGGGTTTTAAGTTGATTTAAATTAAAATTAAAAGAATAGTAAAAATAAATAACTGAAAGTAAAAGGATAGGAGATATCAAGAGAGAAAACGTGCTAGTTACTTCATTACTATTGTTATGAAGACATGTCCATGTGCAATGTCAAACTATGGTTTCATTACTGGTTTCTAAGGTCGATAGACTTGAATGTGCATATACAGTCTATCCTATACTCCATGCGATTCCGAATCAGTCCTGAATCATCTGGGAGGTAGGTTATCCAGGTTGCAGTAATTAATCCCAACTATTTCCAAAACATGTCTAATAGTAAAGATTATTAACCCCCTCTGAAAGAGTGCCTGTGCTTTTTAAGTATTGAGTGATAAGTGCGGTGACCGGTCAGTTCCTACACCAGGTAAGGAGTTAGTGATCCTCCCTAGTACCCATTGGATCCCATCATGACAAGATAATCTATTAATGGGGAAAGCTAGGTCCAAACCACCCATACTACCAAAATTCAGGGTTACACGATAGTCAAGGAATATCTAATAAAACCATAATTTAACAGGAAACAATCATAACAAAACTAAATTCATAACTAGGCCAGCACTTTAAGTGCTTAGCCGCTCATGGTAACGGAAACACAGTAAGAGATAGAAGAAATCATATATTGAAAACTCATAGTTCTTACAGGATTCGTATTTTGAATGATTAAATATAAAAAGTAAGTAAAGTGTGATCTCCCTTGGACTCCAGGTGGAATTCTTTAAAAGTTGGAAGCCTTTGTCGCCTCTCTAATTGGTTGTGGAGGAAGTGATGTCAGAATATTTATAGATATCGAACCAGTTACGGCGTAACCAATTAAGGTGTTACGCCGTAACCAACTTACACGGCATTCCATAATTAAGCAGCTGTTACGGCGTAACTAGATATGGTGTTACGCCGTAACCTTCATATAACTTCCATATGTACGTGATCTTCATTCCATATTTGTGGATCTTCATGGTTACGGCATAACTGGATAACGTGTTACGCCGTAACTATAACTTTGACGAGATTTCCTTCAAAATATAGGATTATGGCGTAACTAGATATGGTGTTACGCCGAAAAGTCTTCCTTGATCTTCGTACTTGCTTAATTAATGTTACGGCGTAACCATTTTTGGTGTTACGCCGTAACATTCTTTAGAATTTACGCTTTAAGTCCTTTTTCCCTTGTTTCTTGTCACTTTCTTGTATTTCACCTGAAAACTACAAAATAAAAAAAATATCTCAGTTTCGAGTGTTAGTGAAACATTTGCAGGTATTTTAGGGGGTATTTTGCCACCAAAAAGTATTAAATATTTGATGTTATCATGTTTTATTCTTTATTGTTTGTTTTATAATGTTTGAATCATTTTGTAATGATGCTTTACCTGTTTATAACTTCGTCTACAATCAAAGGTATTTTGCATAAAATAAGTATAGGGGGATATATCCGGTTTATTAGAACCAGATTTAAACTTTTAAAATAAATTTTTTACACTAATTCGCGTTAGTTTCGAGTCATATGATTGTAACGATTAATTCTAGGTTTTTATGCAGCGCTTTCTTTAGATTTAACTAATAAAATCGCGTGTAGGAAATTTCTTACTAAAAACAAAGAAGAAATTTTTACAGTAGAGACGGCGTCGAGATTAACCACCGACGGCTTCGCGTCTCCAGTAATGTAAAAATTCGATTTTTTTTAAGTATTTGTGAAAAATAAAATGTGCAATATTTAAAATTTGTAATTCTTTTGTAAACCTGCATAAACCTATGATTACATCATTACTCTTATCCTATCTTTACTTTTTTCATAAAGTCAAAACCCTAAACTCTCATTGTATTTATATCTATCCCGCCAATTTTATGCTTGGTGTAGTTGTCTTTGTCTTTGATTACAAGTTATATTTGATGAGAAGAAGCTTGGAAATTCTTAGGAAGTTTCATTGGATGATTCTTGGAGGATGATTTAACAAGTTATCGCATGTTTTTTTCTCCATTATTAAAAAAACAAGGTGAGTACTAGTTTCTTTTTCTTGTTTTCTTATCCCTTTATTCATTTTTACGGATACTTCTATAGAACATTGGGGACAATGTTCAACTTAAGTGTAGGAGGAAATAAGCCTTAGAAATTATTCCTTCATTTGCCATTTGCTAGTTCCTTAAAATAATGGGTAATATATCGAAACATAGCGTAAAAAGGTAATTTTGACCCAAATTTAAAATTTTCTATGACACATATCGACGAAAACCAAGTATTAATAGCGTCTCATAGATAGGAATGTGTATGACTAGCACAAAAACCCTCAAAATTCAACCCTAAAAATGTAAGGTTCACCTTTAGATCTTTAAGAATTCGGGTATCCATTATTGATACCCAAGATAATTTGTACCTTTAACTTTCTCGAGTTAAGGTTTGAATGCAGTCATATGTGTCTATTCCGTCGTTACGGATGTGTACATATGGTCTTTGTTGCCTTTTCTGGAGCATTGGTATCAGTATTAAATTATATAAGTGTACTGGTAGTATATTAAATTCTAGAACTTGTTTTTGTGATGCATCCTGAGACCGCATAGTAAGTATTAGGATTTGCTAGAAAAGAGGCACTAAGATTAACCCATGTTTTAAACCTGTAATTGTTATTATGGTCACATCGACGATATAACTATCCCACACCCTTGCCATGCACTCATTTTTAGTGCAGGATACCCCTAGTACAACCCTCTAAGCCTATCCTTTTTCACAGTCCTAGTAATTTTCTGGTTAAGCCGGACTATTAATTAAGATCATTGTCACCCTTAAATCAAATGTTACACCCAAATCGCCTTAGCCTACCTTGTATGTACTTGTTTTAGTACATTATTATTTTAACCCAAGTTAATTATTAAGTACACGGTTGCTAAGTCCTTATCCTTGTAAATACAGTTTTAGGACGATTGGGATTCATGGCAGTATTCATCTTATGAAGAATTGGGGAAGAAGTAATTTATTACCTCCGATTGAGTTCAATAAGCTCCATGTTATTTTGATCCACCTCAAATTGGGTCATTAGTTAGATTATAGACAATCGAGTATGTAAAAGTTCAAGTGTAGGGGTGTATCTAAAAACCCCATGATGTATTATATGTTTAAGCAATGATAGGGCAAAACTATACAAAAAATGTATATATATAAAAAAAAGTTAAAAAAAATATACATGCTGCCATTTGCTTATGTTTATGTTTATCATAGAGTCAAGAAAAGAAAAAGAAAGAGATTGATGTAGAGTTGTGTAGAGTTTGTATGTCTTTGTCCGAGTTCTTTGCTTAGCAACCAAACCAACGTGTGTTTCTATAAATAATTAGCTAACCCTTCCACTCCAAATTCACCCAAAAGTCACTCCCCAAATGTATCCCATCCATTTCTGTTTCCATTAATGTTATCTTACACCTTGTTGCGGTTGTCGTAAGGAACTTCTATAAGAAGTTTTACAACTCCCTATGCAGTGTACCTAATTGTTGTAGTGTAGTATAGGCAAGACTCGAAGGTTGTTATCGTTCTCTAGGGGAATAGGTTGGGAAGGCTTGATCACGATTTAACAATATTCTAGGGGTTGAGAGAAGATTATTTTTGTGTTTTTATATTTTATGAAAGCAGTAAATCATATGTTTGAGAGGTTGGTTTGGGTTTAGCTATTAAACTAAATATAAACTAAGCTACTGGTGATAACAATAAAATAAAAGATTGTGTTTATTTAATCCTGTATTACTCCCTAGATTTCTTCTCCTAGTGTTGTTGCTTTGTCACACTTGTGATGATCTATGTAACTATTTCCTAAGTCATGAACGAATTATACGAACTCGTCGTCTATTTAATATTCCGTTAAGGCAACGCACAAGTAAGGTAGTATGAAGACTATTACAAGGCCCCTAAGAGTATATTAAATGCATTTGAAATATATTAAGAGTGGATCAACCATATAAGGGGCAAGGTAGTATGAAGACTGTTACCCGATGGTATTCTATCTACAAAATCATGTTTTCCTAGATATATCAACAGCGATACAGACAAAAGCTGGTTTTTTAAGACCTAACATGCATATTCATCACAAGAAGCAACACCACTAAGATCTACATCCTAGGTTTCATGCAATCATAGATAAACACAATATAAGGTTTAGCCAAGCATGTTAAAGATAAAGCAAGAACATATAAGAATCACACAACAAGACATATTGAATGATTAAGATAGTCTTACATGATTAAAACATGAATTGAAGGAAGTAAAATAGGGTTTTGAGGCCCTAAAATCATCCATAACTGCTGCTAAATGAACTAGGGTTCGTCCCTTTCTTTTACTCTAAATTTAAACACTTAAAACCCTAAAAACAGATTTGTATATATAGAAAAATCGCTGTGACGGCATCGCGTTTTAATCGTGACGCCGTCATGAATAGAATATACTAGATAATGGGCTGGGTTGTGCATTCTGACTCCGTCTTGAGATCTTGTGACGCCGTCTTGGTATGAGTTGTGACCGCGTCACGTGTAATCTATGACGCCGTCTCCAGCTTCTGAGTAGAAATTCTTGAGAGATGTTGGTGTAGGTCCATAGTCTTATCCGTTTCTTCTCCAAATGAGACCAAGTCATGTGTACTTCCTCCAAATGCCTTCTAAATGCTGAATACCTAAAAAGGAACGATTAAGTACCTATTTTGGGCATAAATGCATGATTTAGGAGGACCCTGAAAAAGTGTATAAAATGACACCTCATCAAATACCCCTACAATTGGGATTTGCTTATCCTCAAGCAAATGGGCTTTTCTACCTATTTCTACCTAGACAATACAATATGAGGGCATTTACCTACACTTTAAAAGTATGTTTTACTGACACAACCTCTAGACCTTGTAATTAAAAGCACGGAAAAAAATATTACTAGCACCTTCAATTAATGTAGGGGTTCTCCTTTTCACTCGGGTGTATAATAAATTATAACATAAGGGGGAAACGAAAATCAACACTCAATACCTGTCATAGCATATAAATGAACCATAGTAGTGGTAGCAGGATCAACCTCTTACTGCTAGTGCAAGCATTATTCATTACCTATCTAAGAGGTCTTTTTAAAATGGTTGTCGTGGTGTAGGTTTTTATAGATAGACAGATAATGAGAAACAGAAACATATGGAAATACATAGTGCGGAGACTTTGGTGAATATTAGAGTGGAAGGGTTAGCTAATATCTACACGAATACACTCTAGTTTGGTTGCTAAGCCAAGACTCGGACGAAGATATACAAAATCTACACAACTCTACATCAATCTCTTTCTTTTTATTTTCAATTTTTTTGATTAACATAATACATCACAACATGGGGTTTATAACACGTACCCCTACACTTGAGCTTTTACATGCTCGATATTTACAATCTAACTAGTGACCTGATTTGAGGTGGATCAAAATAACATGGAGATCATCTAACAAATATACGGGGGTATTGAATTCACTTTTCTTTCCCATTCTTCCGCAAAATAAATAATACCATGAATCCCAATCGTCCCAAAATAGTATTTACAAGGATAAAGACTTAGCAACTGTGTACTCAAATAATTAACTTGGGTTAAAACAATAATGTACTAAAAATGAGTACATACAAGGTGGGCTAAGGCGATTTAGGTGTAATGATTGGTTTAAGGGTGACAATGCTCTTCATTAATAATCTGGAATCCACCAGAAAATTACGAGAACCGTGAAAAAGGATAGGCTCAGAGGGTTGTACTAGGGGTATCCTACACTAAAAATGAGTGCATGGCAAGGGTGTGGGATAGTTACATGATCGGTGTGACCATCATAACAATTACAGGTTCAAAACATGGGTTTAATCCTAATGCCTCTTATCAAGCAAATCCTAACACTTACTATGTGGTCTCGGGATGCATCACAAAAACAAGTTCTAGAATTCAATATACTATCGGTACACTCTCATAATCCTAAAGTAACTGATACCAATGTTCCATAATAGGCGACAAAACCATGCATACACATCCGTAATGATGGAATAGACACACATGATTGCTCACTCCTTAACTCGAACAAGCTAAAGGTATAATATCTAAGGACGAACCTCACAATTTAGGGGTGGAATTTGAGGGTTTTTGTGCTACTAATACACATTCCTATCCATAAGACGCTATTAATACTTGGTTTTTGTCGGTATGTGTCATAATTTTTTTTAAATTTAGGTCAAAATTACCTCTTATGCTATGTTTCGATATATTACCCATCATTTTAAGGACAAAGCAAATGGCAAATGAAAGAATAGTTTCTAAGACTTATTCTCCCCCTACACTTAAGTTGAACATTGTCCCCAATGTTCTATAGAAGTACTCATAAAAACAAATTAAAGGGAAAAGAAACTAATACTCCCCTGATTTGCTCAAAAATAGAGAAGAAACATGCGATAACTAGTTAAATCGTCATCCAAAAATTGTCCAATGAAACTTCCAAAAACTTCCAAGCTTCTTCTCATCAAATATAACCTGTAATCAAAGACAAAGACAACTATACCAAGCATAAAATGTGTGGTATACAAATATACAATATGAATTTATGGTTTGACTTTATAAAGCAGTAAAGATAGGATGAGAGAATTGTCAGACTCATTGGTTTTTGCAGGTTTATAACAGAAGATTACATATTTTAAATGTTATGCAAGTTTTATTTTCAAAAATAATTAAAAACTTTAAGTTTTCTGGACCTGGGCATTTGACGCCTTCAGGAAAATCCTGACCCCGTCACAGGTGTCGTGGTGACGGCTTCGCGTGTAAATCATTACGCCGTCTCCACGTTCTGTGAAAATGAACTTTTTGTTTTTGATGAAAAATTTCCTTTACTTGATTCTATAAGTTAATTCATGTACAAATAGTTGCATAAAACCTAATATTTGACAATTTACCCATATGGCTTGAAACTGGCGCGAATTAATCTAAACAAATTATTTAACATGCTTGAACTTGGTTCAAAAACCAAATAGATTCCCCTACACTTATTATTTGCAAAATACCTTTGATTGAAATTAAGATGAGGTTAAAAACAATACAAAGCATGATTACAAGATAGAGTTCGAACATGATAGAATAAAATGAAAAGAATAAAACACATGACACTCCTAATGTGTGGGAAAAATAAATATTGGGTTGCCTCCCAAAAAGCGTTTTTCTTTATTTACGAGTCTTGTAGCTACACTTGAAGTCGCACGTTCTTACGTGACTTCTCTTTCATCTTCGTATCCTTGTAGCTAGACACGAAGTCACACGTTCTTACATGACTTATCCTTCATCATCCAGAGTTATATCATCATCTCTATTTGTGTCCAATACGTTCTTTTGATACGGCTTCACCCGTTTTTTATTTACGATAAATTCGCTTCTTTCTTCATTGTACAGCTCAATTGCCCTGTTTTTCATGTCTTTACTTACTGAAAATGGTCCGTACCATTTTGACTTTAGTTTCCTAGGGAATAGTCTTAAACGTGAATTGAAGAGAAGTACCTTATCGCCTCTTTCATAGTTAATCGGCAATTTTTTCATTTAGCGTACCACCTTTTCGTCCTTTCCTTATAGGGGATGGATGATTCGTAGGCATCCAGCCTTATTTCGTCTAACTCATTAATCTGTAAGAACCGATTTTCTCCAGCTTTTGTAAGGTCCATGTTGCAGTTTTTAACGGCTCTAATAGGCTTTATGTTCCAATTCAACAGGAAGATGACATGCCTTGTCGTAGATTATCCTAAAGGGGTTTTAAACGCTGTCCGAAATGCCCATAATGCATCATCCAATTTGTATGACCAGTCTTTCCTGTTGTTCCTGATGGTTTTTGTCAAGAATACGCTTTATTGCTCGATTCGTGTTCTCGATTTGCCCGTTTGTCTGAGGGTGATACGCGGTTGAGAATCGGTGAACCACTCCATACCTTTTCATTGCTTTCTCTATTTGGTGGTTACAGAAATGGGTACCCCTATCGCTAATAAGGGCCTTTGGTATTCCAAATCGTGTGAATAGTCTCTTAAGGAAGTTCACTACATTTTGAGCATCATTGGTGGGGAAGGCCTGAGCCTTTACCCACTTTGATACGTAGTTAATAGCCACCAGGACATATTTGTTTTTGTTTGATGAGGGGAAAGGTCCCATGAAATCAATCCTCCAAACATCGAATATTTCGAAGACCTGGATGTATTTCTGAGGTGTTTCGTCCTTTGACAAAATGTTTCCTGCTCGCTGACATGCATTGCAAACCTGGACCAACTTACGTGCATCGCAAAAGATATGTGGCCAGTAAAACCCGGCCTCGAAGACTTTTCTTATGGTGGTGGTGATGCCATGATGTCCTCTGTGGTACACTGTGACATTGTCGAAGAATTTGTGCTGCCTCATCTCCGACCATGCATCTTTGTATGATTTGGTCAGCACACTGTTTGAATAGAAAGGGCTCATCCCAAAAGTAATGCCTTAAATCGCTGAAGAATTTTTGTTTCTCTTGACGGGTGGATTGGAAGGGAAGTACTCGACTAGCTAAATAGTTAGCATAGTCGGTATACCACGGTTCGTTATTCTTGTCGGAGATTACCATCAATTGCTTTTTAGGAAATAAGTCCCTTATCTCAGCTCTGGTTAGCTTCCCAATGTCGGGGTTTTAGAGTCGGGAGAGATGATCAGCTGCTAGATTTTTAGCACCTTTCTCATCACGGATCTCGATATCGAATTCCTGGAGCAGCAAGATCCATCGAATTAGGCGTGGTTTTGCGTCTTGTGTTATGAATAGATATCACAGGGCAGAATGATCCGTGAAAATGATGATCTTGGATAAGACCAGGTATTGACAGAATTTGTCGAATGCAAAGACAACAGCCAGAAGCTCCTTTTCGGTAGTTGTGTAGTTTTCTTGTGCTTCATTTATTGTTTTGCTGGCGTAGTGTATGGGCTTGAAATGTTTGTCGATCCTTTGTCCTAGTACTTCCCCGACAACATAATCACTTGCGTCGCACATGATTTCAAATGGTAATGACTAATCTTGCTTGATCAAGATTGGTCCCTGGGTCAGTTCACGTTTTAATGTGTCGAATGCTTGGATGCATTCCTCGGAGAAGTTGAATGGTGCATCTTTAACTAGGAGCTGGGTCATTGGGCGTGCGATTTGTGAGAAATCTTTTATGAATCTTCTATAGAAACCAACATGTCCTAGAAAGCTTCGAATGGCTTTCACATTCGTTGGATATGGTAGTTTGGAAATTGCCTTGATTTTTGCTTTATCAACCTCAATCTCAGATGCTGAGACCTTATGACCAAGGACGATTCCTTCCTTTACCATGAAATGGCATTTTTCCCAATTCAATACAAGGTTGGTTTCTTCACACCTTTTTAGCATCTTCTCAAGGTTTTTGAGGCAGTGGTCGAAAGAGCTACCAAAGACTGAGAAATCATCCATGAATACCTCTATGCTATCCTCGATAAGCTCATGGAATATAGCTGTCATGCAGCGTTGAAAAGTGATCAGGGCATTGCATAACCCAAAGGGAATTCGTTTGTATGCGAAGGTCCCGTAAGGGCTGGTGAACGTAGTTTTCTCTTGATCTTCAGGGGTGATAGGGATTTGAAAGTATCCAGAAAACCCGTCTAAGAAGCAGTAGTATTCATGCCCAGCCAGTCGTTCGAGCATTTGATCGATGAACAGAAGTGGAAAGTGATCTTTCTGGGTTGCGTTATTCAACTTATGATAGTCGATACATACGCGCCATCCGGTGACTGTCCATTGCGGGATGAGCTCATCCTTCTCATTCCTTACTACGGTCATTCCTCCCTTCTTCGGGACAACCTTGACAGAGCTTACCCAAGGACTGTCAGAGATGGGATAGATTAATCCTGCGTCAATGAGTTTTATGACGTCCTTTTTACTACCTCCTTGATGTTGGGGTTAACTCATCTTTGAGGCTGGACACTTGGTTTGAACTCGTCTTCCATGAGGATTTTGTGAGTACAGAAGGATGAGTCGATCCCTTTAATGTCCGCAATACTCCAAGTGATCGCCCCTTTATGATTCCGAAGAACCTCGAGGAGTCTATTTTTTTGACGGTGGACAATGCGGATGAGATGACCACTGGGAGTTGGTTGTTTTCTTAGAGGAAAGCGTACTCAAGGTGTTTAGGTAATTCCTTTAATTCGAGTTTGGGTGGTTCCATGCTTGATGGTTTTAGTCAATTTTCTGGGGCTTTCTATTTGAGTGGTTCCATCGGCTCTGTCCTCGGGTAGAAGGAGACTGCAAGCACCTTGTTAAGATCGTCCCCTTATTCTTCTTCAGTACATTCTCCATCATGGTTTACTATGTTGACCCATTGTTCCTGGACCAGCTTAAAGGTATGATTGGCACAATATAGGTAATCATCACGGGAGTGTTTGGATTTCATGGATTTCCCAATGTTGAAGGTGATGGTTTCACTTTCGACCCTTAAACTCAATTTCCCTTCGTGAACATCAATTACAGCTCTTGCCGTGGCGAGGAAGGGCCTCCCCAAAATGATTGGGATTAGCTCGTCTTCGTCCATTTCCAAAACTACAAAGTCGACTGGGAAGATGAACTTGCTTATTTTCACCAATAGATTCTCGCAGACCCCGATGGGGTAATTGATAGATCGATCGGCTAGTTGAATACTCATTTTGGTAGGTTTAAGTTTAGAAATCCCTAATCGTCAAAAGAGGGAATGTGGCATGAGATTTATGCTTGCTCCTAAATCAGCAAAGGCGTTCTTAACTGCTAAAGTTCCGATAAGACATGGCAGTGTGAAGCTTCCAGGATCCCCTTCTTTTTGGGACAGACTCCTTTGAATAATAGCGGAACACTCCTCACTAAGTTTGACTGAGGAGGCCGCTCTCTCAAGTTTCTCCTTATGCGAAAGTAGATTTTTTAAAACCTTGGCTCCCTTTGGCATGTGAATAGCTTCAAGGAATGGCAGAGTGATATGAATTTGCTTAAAGATTGAGAGAAGCCGCTTATCCTCGTCATCCTTTTTCTGCTTCTTTAATCTGGACGAAAAAGGTAGATTAGATGACTTAGAAGGTTGGTAAAGGATGGATGGCTGAGGGGCGGGTTCTTGTATAATGCTTGGTTCTGCGCCCTCAGGCCCTACTTTTTCGGTTTCTCCTTCAGTGAATTGTCAGTCGCTGGTCATGGCGGGGCTGGAAAAGGTGGGTCTTGTGTGCTAATTCCTGATCTAGTTGTTATGGCAAAAGTTAATGCTTCAGGTTCAGGAGTTTCGAAGCGGAATTGGGCGAATTGGTCGAGTTTCCTACAGTCATCTTGGGATATGTTATCGTGAAAGATTTATACCAGAAGCCATTTCTGTATTCCATGATTTTTCGAGCTTGAGTTGCGAGCTCATCCCAAACTTTACTGATAATAAATCCAATCAGGGCCATCCTTCCCCCCCCCCCCCCCCCCCCCCCCCACCCCCCCCCCCCCCCCCCCCTTTTTTCTTTACGTTTGCTGTTCCCCCATGGTTGGGTATCGTCGTTCTGATAGAACCTCAGAAGAGAAGGGACATCGTAGATGTCTCCCCCGAATAAGCATACCTGCTCGAACCGGTTAGTTTGCTTGCATTCATCGGCCTCGTGGGATCCTCCACAGTAGTCGCAGATTAGGTATGGGTTTTTTAACCCAACCTCTCCAGTATGTGTTTCGAGGTAGGAAATTTGATTGAAAGCCCTTTTTAGGCGCCCCCTTAAGGTAGGTTGCATTACTTCCGAAATAGAAGAAATGTTCATGGGTGGTGACACGTCATCCTACGAATCATCTTGGTATTGGACATATTCTTCAATTCGATTCCACACTTTGTCTTCAGTGAGAGAGTCAAAGCGGAATTAGGCGAATTGGTCAAGTTTCCTATGGTCGTCCTGTGATAATCGTTTATCGTGAAAGATTTGTACCAGAAGCCATTAATGTATTCCATGATGGGGAACCTGTTTGATTAAGTCCTGAAAATGGATCCAAGCACTTTTGATGGGCTCGTCGTCCCCTTGTTTGAATTGGAGGATTAAATCTCTAAAGGCCGAGGTGCGTCCTACCAGAAATAAATGGTCAAGGAATCATGACACGAGGTGATCCCACGTCGTGATTTGAGTGGGGGGTATTCTGTCAAGCCATTCTGCCGCTTTTCCTTTGAGGGAGAAGTGGAAGAATCTTAACCTAGATGTATCCCTTGTGGCTCTGCCAGCTTGTATGTTATCGACGATGCTTAAGTAGTGCCTAATATGACGGAGGGGGTCCTCGTTTCTCAATCCTTGGAATGTGCACGTGTTTTGAATTAACCAGATGTGTGTGATGTGGACGATTCTTTCTTCGTTTGTTCGGTTGAAAGGTAATTGGATTTAGGAACTAGAGGAATTAAGATGAGAATGTTCGTGTAAGGTCTTTGGGGCGTTGGTGGTTTGGCTCTAGTGTTGTAAGAGGAGGATGCTTTATCATTAAAGAGGTTTCTTCCAGCTATAGCAAGAGATTCGTTTTGATGTGAACGTAGGACGACTTTCCTACGCCTCCGGAATTCTCTCTCGAGTTCGTCAAGAGGTTTCGTTAACCTCTTAATGGTGCTACGCGTCATGGTGACGAATTTTATGTTATCGACACGGCTTAAGGAGTTCCATAACACCAAGAAAAGATAGACTACGAGAAAGATAATATGCGGAAATTAAATCTTACTTGAAAGGATTCAAGGAAGTAGAACTAAGCAAAACTATGATCAAAACCTAACTATTCCCCGGCAATGACACCAAAAACTTATTGCGGTTCTCGTAAGGGACTTCTATAATAAGTTTTACAACTCCCTAGGCAGTGTACCTAATCGTTGTAGTATAGTATATGCAAGACTTATGGGTTGTTATCATTTTCTAGGGGAATAGGTTGGGAAGGCTTGATCACGGTTTAACAGAATTCTAGAGGTTGAGAGAAGATTATTTTTGTGTTTTTAAATCATATCTTTAAGAGGTTGGTTTGGTTTTAGCTATTAAACTAAATATAAACTAAGCTACTGGTGATAACAATATAATAAAAGATTGTGTTTATTTAATCATGTATTACTCCCTAGATTGCTTCTCATAGTGTTGTTGCTTTGTCACACTTGTGATGATCTATGTAACTATTTCCTAAGTCATGAATGAATTACACGAACCCACCATCTATTTAATATTCCGTTAAGGCAAAGCACAAGTAAGGTAGTATGAAGACTATTACAAGGACCCTAAGAGTATATTAAATGCATTTGAAATATATTAAGAGTGGATCAACCATAGAAGGGGCAAGGTAGTATGAAGACTGTTACCCGATGGTATCCTTTCTACACAATCATGGTTTCCTAGACATATCAACAACGATACAAACAAAAGATGGTTTTCTAAGAACTAACATGCATATTCATCACACAAAGCAACACCACTAAGATCCACATCCTAGGTTTTATACAATCATAAATAAACACAATATAAGGTTTAGCCAAGCATGTTAAAGATAAAGCAAGAACAGATAAGAATCACACAACAAAACATATTGAATGATTAAGATAGTCCTACTTAATTAAAACATGAATTGAAGGACGTACAATAGGGTTGTGAGGCCCAAAAATCATCCCTAACAGCTGCTAAACAAACTAGGGTTCATCCCTTTCTTTTACTTTAAAGTTACACACTTAAAACCCTAAAAACGGATTTGTATATATAGGAAAATCGCTATGACGGCGTAGTGTTTTAATCGTGACGCCGTCATGAATAGAATATTCTAGATAATGGGCTGGGTCGTGCATTCTGACGCCGTCTTGAGATCTTGTGACGCCGTCTTGGTATGAGTTGTGACGGCGTCACGTGTAATCTGTGACGCCGTCTCCAGCTTCTAAGTAGAAATTCTTGAGAGATGTTGGTGTAGGTTCGTAGTCTTGTCCGTTTCTTTTCTAAATGAGCCCAAGTCACGTGTATTTCCTCCAAATGCCTTCCAAATGCTGAATACTTGAAAAGGTATGATTAAGTACCTATTTTGGGCATAAATGCATGATTTAGGAGGTTAAACGACCCCAAAAAAGTGTATAAAATGACACATCATCACACCCACAACCCTTTAAAAGGCCTCTTAAATAGTAATGAATAATGCTTGCGCGTAGCGTTAGAGGTTTGATCCTTTACCAATCCTATGATAATTTATATGCTATGACAGGTAATGAGTGTTGATTGTCTGTTTTCCCATTATGTTATAATTTATTATACACCCGAGTGAAAGAGAGAATCCCAAACACTTATGTAAGGTGCTAGTATATACTTTCAGTGCTTTTAATTATGAGGTCTAGAAGGTTGTGTTGTAAAATACTTTTAAAGAGTAGGTTAAATGACCCTAATATTGCTATTGTCTAGGTAGAAAAGCCCATTTGCTTGAGGACAAGCAAATCCCAAGTGTATGGATATTTGATGAGGTGTCATTTTATACTCTATTTCGGAGTCATTTAACCCCTAAATCATGCAAATATGCCCAGATTATGTGCTTAATCGTTTGTTTTTAGGTTTTTAGCACTTGGATAGGTTTTGGAGGAAATACACGTGACTTGAGCTCATTTGGAGAAGAAATGGACAAGATTGTGGACCTACACCAAATATCTTGAAGACTTATGCATAGAGTGGCTAGAGACGGCGTGGCATGCATAAAGCGACGCCGTCGTGATCTGTCTAGTGATGGCATCAGGAATTTGGCGACGGCGTTAGGACGTGGCCGACTTAAAGATGATCTAAAATCATCTACGTGGCGACGGCGTCAGGATTACAAAGCGAAGGCATCGCGTCGATATCTCTATAAATATAAATCCGTTTTTATGGTTTTAAGTGTGTAACTTTGGGATAACTTTGTATAAACCTAGGGAGACGAACCCTAGTCGTTTTAGGAGCTTTATAGGTCATTTTTAGGGCCTTAAAACCCTATTATACTACCTTGAATCTATGTTTTAATCAAGTAAGGTTATTTATCATTAATCATTCAATATGTCTATGTGTTGTTTGATTGATTGATCTTCTTGCTTTCTTTATAACATGCGAGGCTAAACCCTCCTTTGTATTTATCTATGATTGCATGAAACTTAGATTGTATATCCTTTTGATGTTGCTTTTTGTTGATGAATGTGCGCGTTAGGCTTTAGAAAACCAACTTTTGTTTGCATCTCTGTTGATATGTCTAGGGAAACGCGAGTAGTGTAGAAAGGATACCATCAGTAACAGTCTTCATACTACCTTACTCATTATATTACTGATCCCTCTTAAGTTATTTCACATGCATTTAATATACTCTTAGGGGCCTTGTAATAGTCTTCATACTACCTTACTTGTGCGTTGCCCTAACAGAATATTAAATAGACAGCGGGTTCGTGTAATCCGTTTATGAACTAGGAAATACTTACACAGATCATCACAAGTGTGACAAAGAAACGGATCTAGGAGAAGCAATCTAAGGAGTAGTGCATGATTAGGTAAATATATTTGCTTATCATAAAGTTATCACCAGTAGAATAGATATTATTTAATTTAGGTATTAGTTAAACAAACCAACCTCTCAAACCATAGATTTACCTGCTTTCTATTAAATATAAAAACATAAGAATAATCTTCTCTTAACCTCTAGAATTATGTTAGACCATGATCAAGCCTTCCCAACCTATTCCCCTAGAGAATGATAACAACCCCCGAGTCTTGCCTATACTACATTGCAACGATTAGGTACACTGCCTAGGGAGTTGTAAAACTTCCTGTAGAAGTCCCTTATGACCTCGAACATCAATGACAACCCTTAAATAGGAAAATAAAATGTGTTCTTAGCTATAAAAACACACACACAACTTGCTGTGAAATGACCACATATTCCCACTATCCTTTACTTTGTAGAAAATGTAATAAAATGTGTTCCGCTATGACTATATATGCAAGTTGCTTAACATTGTGAAGCCCACTATCCTTTAATTTATATATGAACCACAATACGAATTGCATTTTATAATGACCCTCACTATTGATTTCCCATTATGCAATTTCCACAGTGTGCACCTCTTATCACCATGTGAAATGTAAGATTATGTATGATTTTAGTTTGAGGATCTCATTGTTCTTGTTGGTTTGGAGATTATGTATTGGTGTATCTGAATTTATTAGAGCATACAAATACATTGCATATCGATAACATTCAAACATTAAAGCATACGAATTACATTACAAGGTCGATAAAAGTTTAAACAATAAAACATGCGAATTACATTAGAAAAGCCAAAGTTTAAACATTGAAGCATACGAATTACATTCCAAATGACAAACTACTCCAAACCAAGTTTTCCCATGTCATTGTAAACTTTGTGAAGTAGTGCAGTTGAATTAAGTGTGTGTTGTTCCGGATGCATATACATTTCCACTCTTGCCTCAAGTACCTTTATCTTTCCAAGCAAGAGCTTGCAGTTTGAGCACTCTGCATTTCTTGAAGGTCCCGAGAAATAGCTTGGAGGTGTTGAAGGTCCCGTAGAATAACTTGGAGTCGTTGAACTTCCTGGAGAATAACTTGGAGTCGTTGAAGCTCCAAGAGAACTGACCAACAGACATACTCGTTTCTCTTTCCATAAAAAAAATTCACATCTAAAATAATCTTCTAGAGGCTGTTAAAAAGTAAAAAAAAAAAATATTTTTAACAACTAACCAGATTATTTATATATTTCATAAATAAAAAAATGTGATTGTTTATCTTTGATCGACGGTGGCGGTGATGACCCATCTCATCCCCTTCCATGTCCGACTCACACCAGTTGTCGAGGTAAGAATTACTAGATTATTGTAATATAAGCATAAACTTGATAACTTGAATTTGCTTGCCTTGAATTTTTATGACGTTATCACTCACTTGAATTTGTAGGCAAGGGATGCCGAAAACCCAACAGGGGAGGCAGGAGAGCCGGCAGTATGAGGACCCGCGGGGAAACCAGGTTCCTCAGGTTAAGGAAGGTTATAGATGAATATGGCCCGCATAAGATCCAGTTTGAGCTTAACGATAAAGGCACTCTACTTCCTCTCGGTGACCACGCGGCTCAGTGGAGTAACCTTATCGGCGAGATCGTTAGGGAGTTCTTGATGTACTATCCTTCTTGGCATGAAATCAAGGAGGAGAAGAAGGCGAGGGTCTTGGGAATCCTCAGGGTTAGTTATTTCATTATCCTTTTATATTATTTTATCATCGTGTTCATTTATTTAAGTGTATATATTTATCTAAATTTATTTATTTATTTATATCTCTAAGTCTGTCTTTGTTATATATGATTGCAGCAACACTTTGACTTGACGCCCCATATCTAATCCAAGCTTTAGCCAAAAATCAAGAAGGGCATCGAGTAGCGTATGACCAAGGTCTATGTCGACAACAAGTCTGCATTAAAGAAAGAGCATTCGATTCTTAAACCCGACGGGACGCGTGTTATGGCAGGCATCAGATCTCGACCTCCCAAAAACATCAAGCAGGCAGATTGGGATACACACATTGACTATTAGCTTGATCCTATAAACGCTGCCCGAGCCCTTCAAAATGCTCAAAACCGGGAAAAGAGCAAGGTCTTTTGCCGGCAGGGATCCCGGTCACTTGCTGTCCTCCAAGATATATAGATAATAGAAATTATAATTATTTACATATATAAAGTTCATTATATACATGGTGTGTTTTGATTTGTCATTTTTAATTTGTTTCATCTTATATACGTATGTTTGTACAGATGGAGAGCTTCAAGACTCGAGAGTACCCGTCCCTCATCCAGACTCACTTCGACACATATACTGTTGACGGCGTATTTGAGCAGGACGAGACGCGAGTTCAATATGTAAGTATTGTTTCAAAATACGCACTTTAATGATTTATCGAGACATAATGTAGTGGCCTGACTAATATATTAACTATCTTGTTTTTTTGATGATCCGGCTGAGGGATTTAGGCGCCAATACGCCGCCAAGAGTACCCTACACCGAGGACCAGATAATGGCCATGGTTCGAAAGGGTAAGCAGCAGGGGCACATTTCCGGTGTTGGTAGGGTTTTGGCAGGACAAGGTAGGGATGCCATCTCTATTAACGAGCCTCGATGCAGGCACACCCACGCCGATGTTGATAAGGTAAAAGAAGATAATAAGCGGCTAAGGCAAGAGCTCGTCATGCTGAGGATGGTAATCAAGAGTGATGACCGGATGTCCCAGCTGCTTACGCAGCTTGAATCACAGCATGACGCCGACGGGATGTGGAGAGTTAGGACATGTTATATATGGGTATGTATATGCTATTTTGTGTCTTGAAGTATATTTTGGTGACCCGTATATAAACATTTGTTGACTTGTACATTTAGAACATGTTATCTAAACATTTATTGACTGGTATCTTACGGATATTGCAAGTTTTGTGGCTAGGAAGCCCGTTTTGTAGATTTATTATGTTTATTCGGATTTTGTCGTGTTTAGCTTATTTATATAAAATGCGTTGATCCGGTATTTTGTTTTGTGTTTTGGTACAAGTTGTAATGTTTTTGGGTAGCATTCTATGTGGTTATATAGGTTTAGCTTATTTATATAAAACTGCACCTTGTCGCCAGCGGCATGTCGCAGGGGAAACCCTCTCATGTCGCCGGGGATTCTTAGACAGGTTTGACCTGGTCAACTTTATAAATTATATTCCCTAGTGACATGTTGTCGGGGATAGTTTGGGATTACTTAATTAGTTAATTAATTAATTATTAACCCAAATTAATAACAAAACATGTCGCAGGGGAAAACATATAACGAGTCAAACCTTTTAGTTGACTAAAGACGTGTGGGCCCGGTGTTGTCACCGGGGCAAATAGCCGGGGATTGAATCCCCTTCGAGCCTTCCCCGACGTGTATTCCCCGGCGACATGTCACCGGGGATAGTATTCCAAGATGGCATGTCGCCTGGGAAAGCAGCCTGATGTCGCCGGGGAAAGCATTGATTGTTGTAGTGATCTTATGTTGTTCAACAAATTTTTCTTTATATGCACGATCCGCGGGAGCCTCATGTGGCAGCTCTTAAGCGTATATTACGATAGGTGAAGGGGACACTAGATTTTGGTTTACAGCATTATGCATCATCTACCTCATCTTTTGAAACCAGGTTCTGGTAAAAAAAAGGGGTCAAATTAAATCGGTTTTCATATTTTTGAAACTCGGTTAGACCCGCTGGGTTAAAAGTGACCCGGGTTAACCGGTTCTTGAGACCCGGCCGGGTTTTGATTTTTTCGTGTTTTTTATAAATAAAGCATGTTAATTGAATAAATTTGTGACATAATTTTTTATTTTTACATGTTATATTTGTTAATAAATAGTTTTTATGCTCAATATATGAA
>BQNB010001913.1:58184-83062 GCA_026074375.1 Tanacetum coccineum | reverse complement strand
AGGATCAAACCTCCACCGCTAGGCGCAAGCATTATTCATTACTATCTAAGAGGTCTTTTTAAAGGGTTGTGGGGTATAGTCGTAAGATAACATATAATGGAAACAGAAACGAATGGGATACATTTGGGTGGCTTTGGGTGAATTTGGAGTGGAAGGGTTAGCTAATTATTTACACGAATACACGCTGGTTTGGTTGCTAAGCCAAGACTCAGACGAAGATATATAAACTCTACACAACTCTACATCAATCTCTTTTTTTTGAATAACATAATACATCATAACTTGGGGTTTATAACACTTACCCCTACACTTGAGCTTTTACATGCTCGATATTTACAATCTAACTAATAACCCGATTTGAGGTGGATCAAAATAACATAGAGATCATCTAACACACGTATGGGGGTATTGACTTAACTTTTCTTCCCCATTCTTCTGCAAAATAAATACTATAATGAATTCCAACTGTCCCAAAACAATATTTACAAGGATAAGGACTTAGCAACCATGTACTCAAATAATTAACTTGAGTTAAAACAATAATGTACTAAAAATAAGTACACACAAGGTGGGCTAAGGCGATTTGGGTGTAACGATTGGTTTAAGGGTTAACAATGCTCTTCATTAATAATCTAGAATCCACCAGAAAATTATGAGAATCGTGAAAAAGGATAGGCTCGGAGGGTTGTACTAAGGGTATTCTGCACTAAAGATAAGTGCATGAAAAGGGCGTGGGATAGTAATATGGCCAGTGTGACCATCATAACAATTACAGGTTTGAAACATGGGTTAATCCTAATGCCTCTTATGAAGCAAATCCTAATACTCACTATGCGGTCTCAGGATGCATCACAATAACAAGTTCTAGAATTTAATCTACTACCGGTACACTCATATAATTTAAAACGATCTCAATGCTCTAGAAAAGGCGACAAAGACCACACGTACACATCTGTAACAACAAAATAGATACATATGACTGCTCATTTCTTAACTCGAGAAAGCTAAAGGTATAAACTATCCTGGGTATCAATAATAGATACCCGAATTCTTATAGTTCTAAAGGCGAACCTCACATTTTTAGGGTGGAATTCTGAGGGTTTTTGTGCTAGTCATATATATTCCTATCCATGAGATGCTATTAATACTCGGTTTTCGTCGGTATGTGTCATAAAAATCTTTAAATTTAGGTCAAAAGTACCTTTTTATGCTATGTTTTGATATATTACCCATCATTTTAAGGACAAAGCAAATGGAAATTGAAGGAATAGTTTCTAAGGATTATTTTCCCCCTACACTTAAGCTGAACATTGTCCCTAATGTTCTATAGTAGTACCCGTAAAAACAAATAAAAGGATAAGAAAACAAGTAAAAGAAACTAGTACTCCTTTGGTTTGCTCAATAATGGAGAAGAAACATGCGATAACTGGTTAAATCGTCCTCCAAGAATCATCCATAGAAACTTCCTAAGAATTTCCAAGCTTATTCTCATCAAATATAACCTGTAATCAAAGACAAAGACAACTAAACCAAGTATAAAATGTGCGATATATAAATATACAATATGAATTTAGGGTTTGACTCAATAAAGCAGTAAATATAGGATGAGAGAATTGTTAATCTCATAGTTTTACAGGTTTATAACAGAAGAGTACATATTTTAAATGTTATGAAAGATTTTTTTTCAAAAATAATTAAAAACTTTAAGTTTTCTGGACCTGGGCGTTTGACGCCGTCAGGAAAATCCTGACCCCGTCACAGGTGTCGTGGTGACGGCATCACGTGTAAATCGTGACGCCGTCTCCACGTTCTGTGAACACGAAATTTTTGCTTTTGATGAAAAATTTCCATAAGTTAATTCTTGCACTTGATTCCATAAGTTAATTCCTGTACAAATGGCTGCATAAAACCTGAGATTTGACAATTTACTCATATGACTTGACACTGACGTGAATTAGTCTAAACAAATTATTTAACGTTCTTGAACTTGGTTCAAAAACCGGATAAAATCCCCTACACTTATTTTTTTGCAAAATACCTTTGATTAAAATTAAGACAAGGTTAAAAACAAAACAAAGCATGATTACAGGATAGAGTTCGAACATGATTGAATAAAATGAAAAGAATAAAAACATGACACTCCTAATTACAGGAAAAGTAAAATTGGGTTGCCTCCCAAAAAGCGCTTTTCTTTATTTTACGAGTCTTGTAGCTAGACTCGAAGTCACACGTCCTTACTGTTGGGGTTTTACAACTTTTAACCATTAAACACAAGTACGCAGCGGAAAGTGAACACATATAGAATTCATAATTAACAAGATTAGAGATGTGTACCTTTTAGCAATAAATGTTACACCATCTTGAATATACACATGTGTATAATAAATGATACCATGCTAAAACCACCCAAGATCTAAAGTAAGATCTCTCTACTTCAACACACACAATACTTTCTTAGCAAACAATTAAGTATGCTAGTACTAGTAGTGATAAAACCACCAAACGCCTTCGACTCTTGAATCAATCAACATGAAAAACCCTTTAAGGGTTGGTTCGGTTCGATCCAAAAAACCAAAACCCTAGGGGGTGTTTGGTTCGATCGCACGGCACAAGGGAGGGAGAAGAAGAGAATATAGGGATTTAGTTTTTCAAGTTATGAGAAAACTAAACACCCTAAGCCTCTATTTATAGCCTCCTAAACTTGGCTTGCAAGTTAGGTTATTACACCTCCTTTTGAGATTAGGAAATAATTAGCTAAGAAAAAAAGAAATAATTCCCATACTTTCTTTTTCTCCATAATTGCATATTAGTCATTCTTTTAACTATTAATGACTAATATAACTCCCATTAAATATTTATTAACATTTAACACTCGTTAAACTTTATCACTTAAATATATTACATTTAATATATTTATTATTAATTGTTTCACGTATTAACGCATGCGTCCCCGTAGGCTCAAATAAATTCCCGGACATATATTATTTCTACGTGGACATAATCCAACAGCTCACACTTGGACATGTACCAAATAATATAATAACATTGGTAAGCGTCTAGCAACACGCCAATGCTCTCAGAAATATCCGAGTGTGGTTTCATAAAGTCGCGAATAAATGATTTATGTATTCACAATCCTTTTGTTTCCGATACCGTGTTAAAAATGGATATGGATCGAAGTTATTCCATTTTTTAACGATTCTGTTTCTCGTATATATGATTAATCTAGATTACCAAAAATCATTAAGACATATCTACCTGAGTTTTTGGGTGCGGCCACACATACATCTGATTAACCCTACGAGGGGCCCAGTGGCATCATACTTCAACTATTGAAGAAACAAATTCTTTATTGACTACAAGTGTCAAGCTATATACTTCACAATCACTTCTAAAAATAGTCCTTATTAGCTACGTTATTCAGGATAACTTAAACTACATCAAGAAGGATTATCCACACATGCAAGGCCTACTTGCATCTCAAGTCTAAGGATTTAGTAAATTAAAATCACTTACAAGATTTACTTAATGACGCTGATCCATAAAGTAATAATCTTGTTAGTTGGGGAAGTCCAATATTCATCTTATGAATATTATGTGAGTTTGGCAGACACATCCTATAATATCCAAGATATCACCAATCACTTAGATTTGTCTTAATTTAACAATATTCCCATATTGTTAATCGACAACGGACTAATTTAGAATAATAAATATTATTCATGGATTAAACATGCAAATATAGGACACAATTTATATTAAATATAACTTCATACCACGTATCTTTATCATTAATAAAATTGTCTTAACATCCCTTATCCAAATACTAAATAGATCAAATGCATGATAATTCTAGTTGACGAATCATGCCTCAAGATACGACGATCGTACTTGCTGACAAGGCATAGATTTCATTAATTTCAACTAGCTTTGATCTTTCGGAATTTTGAGAATACTTATTTCAAGAATTCAATTAATGAAGTTCTTGAATATATATGATGATTGTTTGTTCATACAAATATCTCAATATTAACACACTATATCTCATAAGGTGTGTGACATCAACTATTGACAACAATCATCTTTTGCAGCTTCCAAAGTGTAAAGTATTCTTATTTTTTAATGTATAATGCAACTATGCTCTCAGTTGAGCACAACTAGTCCACATGGTCATCATAAAAAATGAAATCTTACCATGACTAGTATTGAGTGTCATCTCAATTCGATTTAGCATCCATGTACACAAACAACCGATTTAGCATCCGTGTACACAAATAACCCCATGCTTTTAAAATCCGTAAACAATGAATATTCTCTTAATAATGTTTGGCACCTCATGAACTCCAAGTTCATTGGTTTATTCTAATTGCACAACAATTTGTTGCAATGCATATCCTTATATTTTCATTACTATGGACAAATCTATAATCTAAGAAGATTTCCAAATCCAAACATATTTTATTAAAATATTTAATTCAATGATTATCTAATAATTATCAATGTTGTCAAATCATCTTGCATTCATGCATGATACAACTATTCCTCTACACAATATAATATACATAATGAATCCTTTAGTCTAACTTAAGATTTCATTCATGTTCTATCTTATCAAAACATGTCTATCCATTTAGACTTTCTAAATGGTATGTCAAATTGTGTTAGATTTATATACCATATATGTTCTTAGCAATAAACATATATTTCAAGGTTATATGTTTTATTTCCTAAATATTTCAGGTGAAGGAAACCTGAACATAATACTCCCACTAGCTTTTAGGAATACTCAGAAGTTATCTTTATTTAACAATAAACATAAGATTATTCTCCTAGATGCTTGCAATAATCCATACTTGGATTCTTGCCTCTTGTACACTTCATAAAGATTATATGAATTCATAAACTCCTTTGATTACTCTTCGTCCTCGCAATAGTAATCATCCAAGAAAGAGTTTTAAATTCATTGTCATATTTCATCAATATGAACACTAGTATGACAAATAACCATCTTTATATTAATTAATGCGCATAGAAAGAATATTTAATCACAATCAATTGCTTGAGTATGATTAAAATCCTATCATAATGCATGCATTAAATATGTGTACAACATTGTCCTTATGAGTTTGAAACCAAGAACCAAACTACTTGGGTTTTTCTTCTCTTTTAAGAAACTCATTTTAACTTCATAGTCTAACCGTTAAGTTAAAGATCAATCAAGTTCCAAAAATGATTATCTTTATGGACAACATCTTAACATTCATAGTTTGAGTCATTAATCAAATTCAAAATTCAACAATGCATATTAATGGTTTCACCATGATACCAAATTCAAAATTCAATAATGCATCTTTAACAGGTTCACCATGATCCTGTGACTCATATTCCTCAATATTGATATAACATTTATCAATCAAGTATTTGAGGTATCCTTGCGGATCTATGAACGAGAATTATATCATTATAAGGTTTAACATTTACATGTAAAGCCTCGATATGATATTCACTAGTGTGTTTAAGAAGGTTATGTATTTTGTATTTTTATCTCTTTAAGATCTAAAATGCTCCCACTTGCTTTTTGTAATTAAAGACTCTTCTATAATTACTTAGCATGTAGAGTAGCAATTACAAGATACATTGACAGTTCCTGAGTTTAGTTTGTTAATGTCATTCTTCATAAGACTTTTAACAAATTCAGAACTTTAATTTTAAGACTTAAAAGGAGTCATCACATTTCATAATCATGATGGTGTCTTATTAACCTTCTAGGTTGGAGTTTTATTGAGTATATACTAGACATACTCAATTTTAAACCTTGACAGATTTTGGAGGTAAAATATTAAAGTTATCAAAATCAAATAATTTTAAAGAATTTGATTCAACACTCTAGACATACCATGAATATGTGGTATTCTATGAGTAATTTTATTGTGAGACTTTATCACAATCTTTTAAATAACTTAATACTCTTTAGGTCACATACTTATCAATTGTGTCAAACCAAATTGAATATATAGTATTTAAAAAACCTATTTGCATGCAATAATGTATACGGCCAGTGACGGAACATAGTAGGGGCTGGAAGGGGTGCTGGCCCCCCCAAAAATTCGGCCTGTGATTAGCAGTTAAGTAGCAAATGAGCTAAAATTCAGGAAATTTACATATTTGCCTTCCTAATAATATGAAAACAAAACTCTAATTGAAAAGGTCAAAGTTTAAAATAACCACATTATATGAATCTTCTAATATTCTGCTGACAGATATTTATTAATGCAGATTTGATTATTTAGTGTTTTCATACTTTCGTTATAATTTTTTTTTGTGTTGTCATTTGCTTACCATTTAAAAAAAATTCTAGTTTCAATATGTGTCTTTTTTATTCTTCTCAGTTCAATATTTTGCTCTCCAATCAATTATATTTAGTGGTAAAAAGTTTTTGAAAGTTCAATTCATAACTATATTGAATGACTGAATGCTTCATAGTTTTAAATGTAATTATCTTGTTTGAACCTTTGTAAGTCATATTTCACATATGTCGCAATAAAGTAGAGATCGACTCAAACGATGTGACTATGCATATACTCTATTATACACAAGAGCTATACTTTTTTGCGAACATGAGTTCGGCCCCCCCAAAATATATGCTCAAGTTCCGTCACTGTATACGGCTTTAACTAGTTCAAGAACTCTATCCATGTTAACTATACATTATTTTGCCTTTGAACAATTCAAGGACTTTTGTTCATGTCATTGCCAGAAGATATAACTTACTTTATGTTATAAGTCTTTAAACAATTAAAGGACTTCATGTTTATTAATTTACAATAAACATAAACATATTTAACTAAAGTAATTCTGAATGCCAACTCTTGGCTTTAGTAGTAATTTCAAGTTAATCAAGATTACTTCATTATTTGGGACATTCCAAGAGCACATAAACCTTTTACTTGAAGTAGTCTTTAAATCAAGATTACTTCATTATTATGGACATTCCAAAAACACATAAACATTTTACCTGAAGTAGTCTTTAATTCATATCTCAACATATTTTCTCTTACCTTACGGTCAAGAGAAACATTTAATCATATTGTAAGTGTCATGTGTTGTCCCTTGCACACAATAAAGATTTCTCCCACTTGTGCATGGCACAACATCATACATGTAGTTAAACAACACGACATTCGTTTGTTTATATGGACAATATGATAGTGTCACATATATTAGCGTTACAAGTAGATATAGAACCATTTTGTTTAATAAGAAATAGTGCACGACTATCCTTAAAACCATGAGTGTCTATAGTTGGAAAATTATGCATTATCTCAAGACAAGCGAGAAATAATCTTGGTTACTAACAAGATAATAAACCTTGCAGCTCCCACTGAATTAGACAACATTACATTAATGTCTTGTTCAGAAATAAATCACGATGCTCCCACTGGATTTGACAACATTGCAAGTGTTCCATAACTAGTGAAAACAAATAGTGATCTATTTATTTTCCAACTTTCTTTGAAATCTTAATTAGTATCAATGTACTTGGATTACACAAATTTCTACTATGTAGATGAGGGACTATCCATTAATGCTATTTATTAAATTGAAAATTGAGCATGCAATTTCCTCCTTAATTTTGATTAAAACAAACAACTAGATCCATTATATTAGTTTGCCTTTATCACTTTTGCGGTAATATTGGTATTTCCTAATCAAGAACTCATAAAATATATTACATTAGGATTTTATCATTTGATAGCTTCAAGAACATATTCTCTAGTTATCCGAATGTCTTATATGTTTCAAAGTACTTACCACCGAATAAGGGTGATGAAATCTGTATGAAAATATAAGTCATGCAATCTACTTAACATTTAAGTATTCTATGAGTTTGATTACATTTGGATAATTCCTACGTTCCTATAACTTTTCGGAGCAAGAAAGATGATAGGAATGAGTCTCCATATTCCTAACAAGGAAAGGAGTCTCGGTTTGACTTCATCAAGAAAGAAACAAACCATTGTTTACGGTTTTATCGTTGCATTAATACTATTAATAAAATCTCAAAATTCAATTTTTAGTATTTTCGATAATTATTCCTTATATAAAATTAACTACCCATGTTTAAACTTTTTAAACAATTAATTTTCTAAAGGCTAGGATCCTACTTGACATACCACCATCACATCAGTTGATCTGCTAGCAATGGTGTATTCAAAAGGTAATTGACGATTAATAATTACCACCGGTGCAATTCCTAGAACCTTATGGGACTTACTTTATTACAATAATATACTAGTAAGCATGTTTCATCCCATCTATGCCTCGAGTTTAAGGTCTCACCACTAAACCGATTAAGTCATCCAATCAAGAACCACTACTACAAAAAAAGCCATAGAAACTGATCAAAATAGCCCATAAAGAGTGGTTTTGGAACCACTCTTCGAGGGGGTATCTCCATGATCGAAACATATGAAAACCGGTTATGCAACCGGTCTCTATTTAGAAGAATCAACACCGGTTCTCTCCCTAAGAATTGGTCTCCATATTAAAATAAACACACATGTTTTATTGAAAATGGACACTGGTTCTCCCGCAACATGTCTTTATAAAAACATCCAACCTGGCTTCGTATTCTTTTACACTAGAAAACAGAAAATAGTTTTGTCAGTTCATCAAATGAGTTAAACTACCAGATGGGTTCGGATCCAACTGCAAGCATAAAGTAGACACGTAATGGTTACCAATATAACGGGCTTGAACTGGAAGTCCATGACTGGTTTATCTAATGATGCAACGTTTACTTCCTTACGGACTTCAGCAATACTTGCCCCCAGCCGTTTGCCAGCAATAATATCTGAGCTATGTTCATTATTTAGAAATCTGCTCTCAAACTTTTAAGGAGGGGATGAATGTTGAAAGCATCAGAGCCAAAGGTGGCGATAGGGTGGTTGTAGTAGGGTGTGGGTTGACCTGATCAGTACCCGAACCCGATTAAGCCTTATCGGGTCGGGTTTAATCAGGTTGAAATGCTTATCGGGTTATTTTGACCCGAACCCGATAACTCGATTTGTTTTAGGATCGGGTTAGGGGTTTGAATTCTTTTGTTATCGGGTTATCGGGTCAACCGATAAGACCTCTAATATATAAATGCAACTTTTTTAGAAGTAATCTTTTAGAAGGACACATTATTTTTTTTCAATGATTCAATACTCTATTAATTCATTAATGTTAGTATTAGTTTCCGTAAAGTCTCATACTAGCATATTGTAGCATGATCTTTATTTCGTTTGTTTTACATTCTTACGTTTTACTTAGCTGTTCAAAAATGCAGTAACATCATGCGTAATATACTTTCAAAACTAGAAGATTATAATCATTAAGCATGTAATAAACTAAACTATTAATGTACTATTTAATATTCATTAAGCCGTTTTTAGCCCGCGCTTCGCTGCGGAGCGCGGGGCTTAACTGCGTTGTGTCAAGAGGAATCTCGATGTGTTTCGCTTGACAAAACTAAAATTGAAATATGTTGAATGGAGTTAGTTAAGTTCTGTACATAGCAAAGCGTCAGAAAATGGCAGCCATGTGCAACTAAACTTTTGAGAAATAACCAATAAGTTATGTATTTACATTAATTACTAACTCATCTTAAAATAAGTATAATGCAATCTTTTCCAATTCTTCGTTACCTTATAGAGATTGTACAATGGACGCCATATCTTCTTGCCAAAAATTGTTACAAGATAATAAGTGAGCTTAAATTGTTGTTGTTATTTTTGTCAAAGTTGCACACATTGTGATGCTTCCTTACATTCTATTTATGACAAAACACCAATTCAAAGTAAGAAATCAAAAGCAGACATAGTTAAAATGACTACCTAAAGAATATTGAACCTTTCATTGGTGATATTCTTCAACCTGTTTTTGCTCCCATAAAGCTAAATAGATTATAGAATTTGGCTTTTGGTTTGTTCCAAGTACTTAGTAAGCCAATTGTTATAGCTTTTATAATTATCAACAGGAATCAACTACCAACTTTATACTTTTTCTTCATAAATCTCCTTTTGGCGATTCCTAGGCTACTAAACTCCAATACTTAGGTTGCAATTGGAAATCACTAGCCTTTATATAATAGGGATTCAACGACAGGAAATTACTACTAAATGGCTGCTCCCCTATGTGTGTTGCAACCGTCTTTTGTTAGTTCATTAAGGTTTTATTATGAAAAGGTCAAATGGTGACACCGGAAGGGGCGCTTCAATCACCTGTAACATTTATTCAGTAGCCTAAGAACTAATGATACTAATATTTATAACTAAAGTTTTAACATCTCTAAAAACCAATCTGCTTTTGATTATGTTTAGGTATTTGATCTTCTTCGTAATCAACATTGGTATGAACCGAGATACCAAAAGTACACAAAACTGCCTTATTTACCTTAAGTTGCACCTCTGATTAATCCCACACATGTAGTAGCCGCGTTAAGGCAAGCTCGGTAGCAGCTCACTGAAAGTCATCCTCTTCCGGAAATTTTCTGAATGGGCACTTCGCTAGGCTGCATAAGCAAAGTAAATACATGAATACATCTTCTTAAAAACTTTATTATATCAAAGTAAATCAGCACTTCGTTTGGCTGCATAAGCAAAGTAAATGAGCGCTTCGCTAGGCATAAATTGTTTCAATGTAATTGATAGATAATGAAAATACTTTTCAGTATGGTCAAAAAGAAAGAATTTTTGACGAATCTCCGGGTTCAAATATGATAACAGAAATCAATACATAGATAATAATATTGTTTTGCATAAAGAGATTTAAATGGTTGTAAAGAAGTCCGACGCCATTATGTGCACAAAATAACCTTTTTTCTACTTTGAGCATATTAATGAAATTTTAAGTTCATCACTTTCTAACGAATTAACTCTCAAAAATACACTTTGTGAGAACATATACTTGTTTAACCCATTTGACCCATTTCATAACCCGATGACGTACCTCAGGTAAAAAAGTCACACACAACAGCGGCTTAAAAGCTGTACAAAACAGCAGTTAAAAGCTGTAGAAACAGCAGTTAAGTGCTGTAAAAAGACATTTAAAATCTGTACAAAACTACACATAAATGCTGTAAAAAAGAGTAGGTAAAACTTATTACCTTTTGCTATATAGAATTGCTCAACTCGATAGTCTTACCATCCAATGTACATTTATTATAAATGCTTTGTTATTTAAATGAAGTTCTAAAAGATGTTCTTGTCAACAATTAAAACCATTAGTCTGTATTTATTATTCAAACAAACTTCCTTCTTATATGTGTACTATCTAGGTTTCACCACTTAACGTATCTCATATTATTTGGACATTTAAACAGAGAATGAAAAACCGAATCTACATGATCATAGTGAAAATACATTTCTAAATTGCACATAGCATACGCTTGTTCTTATCTAAATGTTGCAGATAACATAAGTCACCTTAGCTAGAAATCATAAACCATCATGACTATGGTTCAGTTTTCTCGCAAACTGTTATAATGACAATATTGAGAACTTGGCTAATTTAATTAACATTTCTTAAACTGAATTTTCACTATAAGATGTTATGTATTTAAAAAAGTAGCTATAAAAAGTTGAAACACTCCCGAAGAATATTACTGACCTTGAGATCATTAGCAGACGAAATTGTGTCTCTGTTAAAAACGGAAATGAGCAGACATCAATGAAGAAAAAAAATCATTAAAAGTACTTGTCGGGTGATTTTATTTCACATTAGATGCAATCACGCGGCACAAAGCAGTAATACGAACCGTGCATTTAAATAAGGAACTAAGTTTGCGTTTGGATCAGCTTATTTTGTAGGCTGTCGAGCTTATTTGAATTTCAAAACCCACATAGGCCCTTTCTCGGCCTATGAATTTATTAGGCTGACGCGCTGAGCTTAGGGACTTAAATAAGCCATAAGCTCGTAAGCCAGAAAAAAATGTGCCTATGAGCTTTTTTAAATTCAAATAGGTCCATAAGGCCTGAAAATAAGCTGATCCAAACACCAGCGACAAAATAATCTAATAAGCACGATATATACAACATACTTCGATACTTCGATTGAGCAGAGTAAAAGTCTTTTTCATATAAGGCCCAATACCTGGTTTCTTTTAAACTGATTGTCGTGTTGTTGCCCTTGTCCTGTCAACTCTTAAATGCAAAGACCAGTAATACGATTTTTTTATAGACTTAAGCAAGGCTCAGACTAAGAAATACAATGATGTATTCAGGGAACCGAGACGGCTGCAGCCACATGTATGATGTAGTTGCCTCGGCCGCCTAGGTACACCATGAAACAACGCGTTATTAGTAGTAGATGTCATCATCGCATAAAGTATAACACAACATACGCACGTATTTCGTGCTAACTCCTTCACAAACAACATCCATAGCAGAATGGTTCCAAATACTGACACAGACACATTTAGTCATATCAAATCATGGAAATGTAGGTGAAGCAAACATCAGCAAAAGATTCATTGTGGAACCAAACCCCAAAAAAACACAGACCTCTTCTGTATCTTAAAACAGATTTCAACACACGGTTCTGTCAATCTTTCTTGCTATTGTCACATGCCATGGATAGCGGCAACAAAAGTTATAATTGACATCCAATTTTTATTTTTGCAATGGTCAAACATGAGCACAAAACATGTGCAAGACAAAAGCCAAAACTGCTTAAAAATGGCATGAGCATACCCGCGATAGCTAGTTTTTATTTTCTCAGAGCTCAAAACATATGCGAGCGAAGACCCGAAAGCATAAGCAAGCACAAACCATCATTCTTAATGTATTGTTTATATTCTCACAATCGAAAGGGCAGATCATACATGTTAATACTCAGCGTGTCGCACAATAGCGAACAAAATCGGGTAAAATGGACTTCGACTCGGCATGGCTGCAAATACGTTCTCGTGCTGCCCTGCCAAGATACGGCTGGTTGCCCTGCCAAGATACGTGCGCCCAAATTTTATGATATGCGCCATGGCTGCAACCTATGGCTACAAATCTAAACTCGAGTTCCTCGTTGGTGGAACAATGCTTTTAAACCCGAGTTCTATTTTTGGGGGTCTACTCTGGTGCTAGCACACGAGGATCGGCACTACGCAACTAAATGGTTGTAAAGGGTCTACTCGTTGGTGGAACAATGCTTGTCAATTCTTGGTGTAATACTCACTCGAAAATGATGGGTGTGCAAAGCGACAAATATCAATGCTTATTAAAAATGTCACACATAAGAGGAATATGTTTAACGACAAAATGTAAAAGAGATTTTAAGGGCCATAACCTGTAAGGGTTGTAAAGGGTTATTTGAGTGTCGTTCAAACATCCGGCATCGCTACGGCTGCTGCTGGTCTTTCACAGCAACCCATAACACACAAAACAAACATCAGTAGAGTGTCTTTTTCTCAATAGGGTGTGATAAATATCGAACCCGAACCACTGGAACATATTTTTTATTCCAAAGCTTTCTAAACACCTCTATCTTGATTCATTTTACATAGCTGAATTTTAGTCTCTTAAAAACACAACTAAAATAGCCATCAATTATTATCATAATTGACTAAAAGGCGTACCACTTTGTTAATTTTTCAATGTCAAACAATCAAGAAAAGCTTAAAAGCCAATAAACAGAATTATTTAGCAACATCTGTTTCAATTTTCATCTAGCTAAACGAAGATCCAATTTCTATAGACCTATGCATATCATATGATTAACATAAGGCCTTAGAAACCATCCAATTAAATTCTTATGGTAAACGAATCCAAAACTTATAAATAAATGAATTTATGCTGAACAATAAATTTGCATACCAACATACCCAAACAAATGGTGGATCCGAAAAGAAACAAATCCCCATCAAATATCACATAATTCAAATATCACCCACTTAAACTGACCCATGCAAATCCTCAGCAAACTAAAACACTCACAAAAGAAACCACCTATCTAAAGTCGTCAACGTCAACCGACCACCAACGCCACACACCATGAACGGCGGCAACGAAGTGTTCGACAGCATCGAAGAGTGCTTTTGATCTCATTTTTAGAGATAGACCGAGAGATATAAGAAAGAAAGATGGTGAGGATTCTGGAAAGTGTGGAAGAAGGATGGGTGGTGTGTGTGTTTTTTTAGGTCAGATGATGGGTGGCGTCTAGGACACGTACCCTCCACGTGTTTAGCAAATGGGATAAACACACATCTGGGTCGGGAATTAAATGTCGGGTGTTTTCCGGCGGGTCAACCCGGGTTTTCCAACGGGTAGCACTTAATTCCGGCAGGTGACCCGAGTAGCATTTAATACACACTTCGGGGCAAAAATCTTACTCTTTAAATATATAGTATAATAATCGTATAGGTTATTTACTTTTTACTTAAATAACATAATACTATACATATAAATTAATTGCAGATTTATTTTCAAGAGACATTATTAATACTTAATATTATTATCGGGTCAACCCGAACCCGACTAGACCCGACCCGACATAACCCAAACCCGATTAGACCCGAACCCGATAACCCGATCTCTTATCGGGTCGGGTTGCGGGTCATATTTTCAAAAGTCAAAACCCAATTAAACCCGACCCGATTAACCCGATAACCTGATACAGTAACTCTTAATAATCATTGTCAGACTAACTAGAACAGTTTATTATATTTCACTAATAACGTATTGAACGCGTTAGCAAGTCATATATTAGAATTTAACTTGACGTACTCTATTCCCACATCATGATATCAATTCAACGTAATCCCATAGCTTAGCAAATTAAAGTCCACTCGAGTTCGGAAATTACTTTTTCAGAAAGATACTTGGGAAAGAGGGTGATATGCAGTCTCTTTCGTTGATTGTTTAAAACCTTAATCATACTAGAATATATATAATTATCAATCATACTAGAATATATTGTTTAAAACCTTATTTTCAGTCAAAAATGAAAATAAATCTATAAATAGAATTCAAGACCTAATAGAGTTCAAGTCCTAACTAGACTTGGTCTTAACGTCTTTTACTTCGAATTCACGACATGTCTTTGAAACTGTCACTCACACCATATGATAAATGAAACTCGGTTGTTAGTTGCAACGAAGCATTAAATTAAAATTCATGCATTTACACATGGAGTATACACATGTAGACCTCCATACTTTATTTTCTACACATATATATTTTTTTTTAACTTAGCTTGTTCTATAGTGAAATATCGTTAGAAGCCTTAACTCTTTACACGTCACTCAGCTAAAAAACGATTTGAAATATAAGGTTGGAACAAGTGTTCAATGACGGGAAAAAACTTGTTTGTATCAAACAATATGTTAACTTATAATACATGTCAAAATGGTCAGATATTGATTGGCTAGCTTGGGACAAAGTAGTTGGTCGTGGTGATCAAGGAGGTTTAACTATTAGTAGCTTAAAAGTTTTCAATCAACCTATGTTAACAAAATGGTGGTGGAGTTTCCTATTGGATGAAAATACTCTATGGCGGAAAGTAATTGTGTCCATCCATGGCACTTGTAAGGGTCTTAATACGAACTCCCACACTCAATACAAGTCGGGGCCTTGTTACCAAATTTTAAAGATGAAGGATGATCTTTCCCCACACGGTATTTCTCTTCTTTCGCTCTTTAAAAAAAGTTGGTAACAGTCAAACAACTCGATTTGGAAAGGCCCGTGGCTTGGAGGGCCTCCCTTACGTTGCAATTTCCCATGGTTATATGGGATGGAGTTGAATTCGGCATGCCTTATTTGTGATCGAGTGCCTCAATCACTTAACAACATTGGATCAAGCATTGTTGCCTTACCTACTGTTAATGTTCCATCCTTTATGCAAGACCATCTAATCTTTCCCCATGCCAACTCCACACCTGGCCAAACACCTTCCAGCCCTTCAAACGAGCCTCCTAGTCTCATATATTTGTGGGCCTGGTCAAGGATGCCCTGGACATCGGCAGAACAACAAGAGCTAAATAAATTGAAGACCCTCCTCTCAAACCTTTGTTTATCCAATGATAATGACTCATGGGAATGCACCATCATCAACACTAGGGTTTTTTCTGTCAAGGATATGTGATCTCACATCTCCAAGCACGTTTATACCTCAAACCTGCAGCCTTATAGGTGGAATAATGTCATCCTGATCAAAATCAACATATACTCGACGTATCATTCATGAAAGACTCCCAACTAGGTCAAACTTAAATTAAAGAGGTATTGATCTCCATTCTATCCTATGCCCCTTGTGTGGCAGTGACATCAAAACGAGGAGTATCCTTTTGTATCATTTGAAATTTCTAAAGAGATAGGGTCAAAAGTGTTAACGTGGTGGAAGATCCCAAACATCTTTATAACATGTTGATGTGGCGTTGTGCGTGGTTGATTTTATGATTCAAGTTTTAAATTTATATTTTGCCGACTAAACCAATAACAACATTCTAAGGGGCTGTGTACCCGGTCAAGATGTAGCTTCGTTGGTAAGTAGGGTGTCGATCACTGAAAGCGAGGTTAAATCTTTTCAGTTTATTAATATCTTGGTTTTCTAATCTAAGTTAATTCTAATCTATGTTAAACCTATGCTAAACCTATGTTAGTCCTAAATCTAATGGGTAAAAGAGGTTTTCAGCCTGAGAGACTGGAACGGGTTTGGTTGGTGACTAAAATCATTTCAAGGCATTTTAACCCACACAAGCAAATTAACAGAAGATTAAAGAGAGGTTGAGCCAAATATAAGGGAACTGTATTAGCCATTATTAATCTGATTAGAACGTTGATTTGTTTATTTAGTGTAATGATTTTTTTATCTCGAGGTGGCATATCATTCTTAAGACTTAGGTGTTTCATCTTTCTAAGACATAGACACATTAATTCTGTCACAATTAAAGCATCCGCATAAAGCATCCTTATTTGCTGATTATAATCTATCTTAGGGATTAAAGAAATGGTGATATTGTTAAACCCTAGCTCATAGAGACTTTACCCACTTACTGCTTAATGGCTCTTTATACACTAGTAGTCCACTTGTCCAACTATCTTATGGAGTCAGAACGTTATTTATTGAACTATCTAGGTTCACCTGCTAGTCAACACGATCATTAAACCAAATGCAATATCCAATTAACTAGTTAAGCTCGAAGCGTATCCTAGACACAGACTTAGAAGGACAATATTTGTGATCCTATGATTCTAGATGTATAAATTACTATATGGAGAGCTATCCTAGACTCTAGATTACTTGGTCTGTATCACTAGATCCAGTTGAATGATATGTCGCATACAAAAGCACGTAAACAAGTATAAATTGATAAACATAAACAAGCATTCAACGATAAATCAAGAAATCGAGATAAACAATACCAAACATTCAGATCTTTATAATAATGGCTAATACCTAAAGGTATTAGCCTTCAAACGTCATAATAAATACAAGAGTAATTATTTAGCCAAGGTAAACTAACCGAGTTAACGAATGATACCAAAGACTGAACGATTACAAAAGTATATGAAATTACACGTTGTCTCCTATGGAATTGATAGCGTTGCACAACCTCTTCTGCTCTTCTTCTCCTCTGAAAATCGACTTTTATGGTTTAGGCATCGAGAATATGATTTAGCACACTAAAAACTCGTTTTTGAGTTTTTTATTTATAGGGTCTGGAGTCGGTGTCGATACGGCATATCCAGTGGGTTGGATACGGTGTATCGGGGGTTTCTTGGAGTAGGGACCACGCTTGATATCTTCTAGAATACTCACATACTATATCTTCAATACAACGTATTGGTCATCTCTGGATACGGCGTATTGATATTGTTTTCTTCGTGGTCTTTAGTGAGTTCAGGCACGGATACGCCATATCTTCTTGATGGATACGGCGTATTGGTAGTCAGAATCATTAATCTTCAAAATATCTTCGTTTAAGCTCCAGAATGCGGGCCTTTTGTAAACTTTCACCAAGTACTCCTTAATTACTGCAATTCTCAAATATAAACGATTAAGTAATAATTCTTTGCAATATTTATACAATGTGGGTTAATTACATGGGATAAATGATGCTATAAAATATATGTTATTTGATGTAATCAAATATCCCCCCACTTGAATCCTACTTGTCCTCAAGTAGCCTTTAGAAGTTTAGAAAAATGTATCCTAAGGATATTTTCTGTTTAAGCATTTATTCGATCTATTACAAGTACACAACCAAACACCTCATGAAATAGGAAGATGAAAACACTCAAATCACTCAACTAATCTATGTGGTAACGTGTAACTAATTCGCTCAATTGCTCGGTCGTGACGAGTATTCTATCATAAGCTTGGCAAGGATACACATCTCCACCACTAAAGCCAAGGAGTAACAACTTTATAAAGGTAAATATGGGTTTTTATGATAAGGCTTAGGGTTGACGATTCTACAATCTTTCACCAGAAGTACCACTCCAACAAGGCAGCTGAAGCAAACATACATGGCCGTAACGATGGAATAGACATGTGTGTTCGATCACATCCTCATTCGAATTTAACCAACGGTTAGGATGAAGAATGATATAGGGTAGGGATCTTCTAACTTTCACCAAAAGTCATTGACCAATGGCTAATTATTAGGAAAGGGAAGTAAATTGTTGTTAAATAAAAAGTATGAAACAAATAGATTAAGACTAAGATACAAGTTACTAGACACTTTTCCCGACCGTTACCATGACCAAGACACAACTATTTACAGACGTCTTGATCATAGATCAAAAACAACAACCTAAGTTGGCGTTCCCATAACGGTAAACTTCCCATTCATCCCATAACTTTACATACTTTACAAGGTAAGTGACGATATCTTCCACTCTATACAATACTCTACATCGTTGATTCTTCTTAACGTATCAATGAATAATCGACCCTTCGTTTAATTCCTTCGGTAATGTTCTTTGCGAAACGATTATCTTCCAACTTTCCTTCTCTTTTTTGTTGTAATTTTTCTCAATTTTTTCGAATTTTTTTTTCATATACAAACTACGAAACTCGGAGTAATTTCACCATCTTCACGATCATAATAATTCCGGATAATTCCTTCGATAGTTCTTCATTCTTCGGAGGTACCAATAATTGTGATGGTAACAAAAATACGTGAGCTACGACTACTTTATACATTCCCATTTGCAATGTTGAAATTCTCAACAGCACCAAAGATAGAAAATGACACAAGACTCTGGAAATACATACTCTACACTTTAAGCAACTAGCAACTATAAATTAAACTTAATCTAACAGGGTAGGTTAAGGTGTAAAGGTGTAACAAAACAAATAATTGGTGTAATTCCTAAAGGATTGGCTCTACGGGTTGTTCTAGGGGTATCTTACTCTTGTAGTGAGAGTAAATAAAGAGTTTATACGGGAGGTTAACTAACCAGTGTAGTTAGTTAATAAACAACATAGAAAGGCGATTTGGGTGTAATCCTAAAAATTTACCAGTTTAAACGAGTTACTCTAATTAAATCCATAATACTCATCACTGTGATCTCGAGTGATATACCAAACCAAGTTCTAAAGTCTACTACATCACCGACACACTTATATTTTGTGGAATTTGGGTAAACATTGAGAAACAGATAAGGCTAAATCCTCACAATATCTATCAAGGGTTATTGTGTGCAGGTTATGTAACAGGTAATTTCACAAAAGTATGCTAGATTTTTTTTTAATTTGAGCATAATTTAAGCATTTTAGTGTGAAAAATAGGACAAATAAACATTCTAATTTCATCCCCCACTTGAATTTTACAACGCCCTTGTTGTATGAATAAAACATTAAATACGGGAATTAAAAAGAATTAGAATGAGAAACTCCCCTGATATTTGCTCGGTAGTGATTCTCTATGTAGCTTTATTGAGCAAGAACTCGTGTTGAACAGCCGTCTTGAGGTTTTAAGACTCCAACACTTCAGGAACTCCAGATTTGTAAATTCTCCATCAACATTCATTGATTTTCTTTCACGAGGTCCTGTATAAAATATAGGAAACTATGCATTCCTATCTTGGTATCTACGGTTAATTTAAACTAAACTAAATAAAAACTTAAATACTAGTTAGTCTGTGGATACGCCGTATCATGTTAATGAATACGCCGTATTGACAGGACTAACAATAATGTTTTAAAGTGCATAAAAGTAAAGACTGATAACGTCCAGACAATTAATACGCCGTATGGTATGGAGCAGATACGCCGTATTGATGTCTGGGAAGACAGACTCGATAAATTAAATAACAATCCGGGTTGTCTCCCAGAAAGCAATTTTGTTTACAAAAAAGTCTTTAAGTTAGACTTGTCTTCAGCTTCATTTCTACTCAGTGCGCGTAACCTTCCATCCGTTGTCCTTTTTCTGAAAAATTTATTGGTAGATCTTGGATACGCTATCTTCGTCTCTTTCCCAAGTATTATATTCACATCTTCTTACATCAATATATTCTTCGTTAGGTACTAGTGAATACTTTACAGCCTCAAACTTTTTGGTTTTACAAACCTTTTTGCTAGGCTACTTGTCATCCCTATCGTCGTTTTTACGCTTCATTTGTCCTTGTCTATTTTATTCTTCGATATCGCGTATGTCATAGGCTTTGAAGAACAAATCAGTAGCAATGTTAGGAGGGTTTTCATATTTAGATTCCTTCCATCCATCATTGTTTAAAATACTGTTATACACATATCTTTTATTCTAATTCCCAATCAACCATGAGTGAAACAACACATTTTTAGTCCTTCCATCCACTTTTTTATGGTTCTTGAATGACGTGTTCATGTTTGATAAGAATTCAAGTGGATCAATCACCCAGTTTTCTCCTTCGTCTAACATTTCATCTTCTTCATCGTATGATTCATGATAGAATCTACAGAAGAATTTCTTAACAAGCTCCTCCCAAGTGGTGATTTTTACTTCCCTCTCGTTTGTCCACCATTCTTTTGCATTATCTGCTAGTGAGAAGGGAAAAAAATTTATTCGTAGTTGATGGGAATCTACACCAGTAATGTAGATTAAATCAACCATTTCAAGCACCTTAGCAATGTGATCCACCACTTCTTCATTAAGCGTTCCGTGATATGTATTCTTTCGTAATTCCACAAAAAATTCCTTGCTGAGTTCAACATTAATATCGTTACTAGTGATAGAAAGACTTGATTCATTATGAGCATTCTCAACGTATTTTTCTGAAACTAGTCCCGTCATGGCTTCTTATAGAATCTTCCTTAGTCTACTAGCTCTGATAAGTATGTCATGTTCACAAATGTAAAAATATCAGCAGGATTTGTTCTGAAGAAGAATAGAAATATTTAAGCACGAAAATCAAGTACGAAAACTTAGATTCATATTCTGTATCAGATGATCGATACGCCGTATTCAATGGAAGTGAATACGCCGTATTAATCCTTTGATTGAATACGCTATATTGGACAAAAAGTTGGATACTCCGTATTTAATGGAAGTGGATACACCGTATCTGGTTATCGACCAGAACAGTGTATTGAGCAGAAAATTAAATATTTACAAACAACTAATCTAAATTACACTACTCCTAAGGGTTAGATCTAATCTAATGTTAAGAACCATAATATCAAATAAAAATCAAGATTAATTTTCACTCCCTGACAACGGCGCCAAAAACTTGATGTGTCATTGTGTGTGGTTGATTTTATGATTCAAGTTTTAAATTTATATTTTGCCGACTAAACCAATAACAACACTCTAACGGGCAATGTACCCGGTCAAGATGTAGCTTCGTTGGTAAGTAGGGTGTCAATCACTGAGAGCGAGGTTAAATCTTTTCATTTTATTAATTAAGTTAATTCTAATCTATGTCAAACCTATGCTAAACCTATGTTAGTCCTAAATCTAATGGGTAAAAGGTGTTTCACGCCTTAGAGACCTGGCAACAGGTTTGGTTGTGGACAAACATTAATTCAAGGCACTTTAACCCAGACGCAAGCAAAATTACCAGAAGAAAAAAAGAGCGGTTGAGCCAAATATAAGGGAACTGTATTAGCCATTATTAATACGATTAGAATGTTGGTTTGTTTATTTAGTGCAATGATTTCTTGTCTCGAGGTGGCATATCTTTCTTAAGACTTAGGCGTTTCATCTTCCTAAGACCTAGACACATTAATTCTGTCACAATTAAAGCATCCGCATAAAGCATCATTATTTGCTGATTATAATCTATCTTAGGGATTAAAGCAATGGTGATCTTGTTAAACCCTAGCTCATAGAGACTTTACCCACTTACTGCTTATGGCTCATTACACTAGTAGTCCAATGTTCCAACTATCCTATGGATCAGAACGTTATTTGATGAATATATCTAGGTTACCTGCTAGTCAACAACGATCGATAAAGCCAAGGCAATATCCAATTAACTAGTTACGCCCTGAAGCGTAACCAAGACATTTAATTAGAAGGACAAAATTGTGCATCCTATGATTCTAGATGTATAAATTACTATATGGAGAGCTATCCCAGACTCTAGATTACTTGGTCCGTATCACTAGATCCAGTTAAATGATATGTCACATACAAAAGCCCGTAAACAAGTATAAATTGATAAACATAAATAAGCATTCAACGATAAATTAAGAAATCAAGATAAACAATACTAAACATTAAGATCTTCATAATAATGGTTAATACCCGAAGGTATTAGCCTTCAAACGTCATAATAAATACAAGAGTAATTATTTAGCCAAGGTAAACTAACCGAGTTAACGAATGATACAAAAAACTAAACGATTACAAAAGTATATGAAATTACACGTTGTCTCCTATAGAATTGATAGCGTTGCACAACCTCTTTTGCTCTTCTTCTCCTTTAAAAATCGACTTTTATGGTTTAGGTATCGAGAATATGATTTAGCACATTTAAAACTCGTTTTTGAGTTTTGTATTTATAGGGTCTAGAGTCGGTATCGATACGTTTTATCCAGTGGGTTGGATACGACATATCAGGGGTTTCTTGGAGTAGGGACCACGCTTGATATCTTCTAGAATATTCACATATTATATCTTCTATACGGCGTATTGGTCATCTCTGGATACGGATTAATCTTGTTTCCTTCGTGGTATTTGGTGAGTTCAGGCACGGATACGCCGTATCTTCTTGATGGATACGACGTATTGGTAGTCAGAATTATTAATCTTTAAAATATCTTCGTTTAAGCTCTAGAATGCGCGCCTTTTGTAAACTTTCACCAAGTACTTCTTAATTACTGCAATTCTCAAATATAAACAATTAAGTAATAATTCTTTGCAATAATTATACAATATGGGTTAATTACATAGGATAAATGATGCTATAAAATATACGTTATATGATGTCATCACATGTCTTTCAGATGCTCTCAATCTTACGAATAGAGTCAACATACTGAATCATCTTGTGGCTTTTTTTGATGCGGTAGTTCGGTCAACCATGTGGTTCCTTTGGAGGTTTCAGAATGACATGTATTTATCCCTTAAAAGTCCCTCAAAGGATCTTATCCTTAATGATATCAAGCTCGCCTCATACAATTGGATTTCTTCTAAAGTTAGAATGGTTAGGCTTAATTGGATTGAATGGTTTGATAATCCGTGTAATACTCGTTGTAACTGGTCATTGTTCCTTTTGCTTTTAGCTTCGTGCTAGGTTGCTCTTTTGTTTATATATACATATTGTTGTTCGAAAAAAAGAGCAATTGGTACATTATTGTGTTATAGTACATTATGGTGTTATATAATTTGTTATAAAAAAGATATTGACACGTCAGTTTGGTCCCCTATAATTCGAAACCTATAATTTATTTAAAGTACATCATCACTTATCACTCAAGTTATATGAGATAAACTTGGTAAAAATATTATGTATATTGTATTCTGATTGATAGGGTACATAGGGTATATATAGAACACATATTTACACTTTGATCCTCCTAATACTAAACTATTATAATTGTCTAATATTCCCCCGCAAGCTAAGGCCGGGTAACGACACGCAGCTTGGATCGTAACTCAGCAAACCATTGAGATGACAAAGGCTTTGTAAAGATATCTGCAATCTGATCATGTGTGGTAATAAATTGTACAGAGAGATTTCGTGCAGCAAATTTTTCTCTAACAAAATGAAAGTCAACTTCAACATGTTTCGTGCGAGCATGAAAAACAGGATTTGCTGATAAATATGTTGCACCCAAGTTATCACATCACAAAACTGGAACAAACGTCATAGGAACTTTAAGTTCTTGAAGAAGAGCTTCTATCCATGTAAGTTCAGCTACACTGTCAGCTAAAGCTTTGTACCCCGACTCTGTTGATGACTGAGAGACAATTCGTTGTTTTCTTACTGACCAGGAGATTAGATTGTTTTTGAGATAGATGGCATATCCCCTTGTGGATCGACGGTCATCCAGGAAACCAGCCCAGTCTGTATCCAAGAAAGCACTCAAGGAGGAATCATAAGAATCAATGTAAGCATGAAGAACATACCCTGATTTATGTTTGATAAGGAGCCCGTAATCAGACGTACCTTGACTATAAGAATTCTTTTTACAGCAGACCAATGATTGGTAGTTGGAGAATGCATGAATTGGCAAACTTTGTTCATGGCATATGTAATGTTTGGACAAGACAAAGTCACGTACTGAAGGGCACCAACAAGTTGGCGATATTTAACCAGATCATCAAACAAGGGGCTGTCATCAAGATGCAAATTGGCAGTGGTAGTAATCGAAGATGATATTGACTTTGCTTTTGAAAAATTCACTCGCTCAAGCAATTCTAATATTATTTCTTTTTTGACAAGATGACATTTGAGTTTCTGTGAACCACT